>APFE030600765.1:557954-599985 GCA_000404065.3 Pinus taeda | reverse complement strand
CACAGGGTTAAGAAGGATTTTTTTTGGGATGGCCTTAAATCGGATATTCAAAAGTTTGTGGTGGAATGTTTGGTTTGCCAACAAAATAAATTTGAAACAATTAAGACCCTAGGTCTATTACAACATTTATCCATTCTAAGCCAACTTTGGGAGGAGGTTTCAATATATTTTATCACAGGTTTACCCAAGTCTGAGGGAAAGAGTGTCATCATGGTGGTAGTTCATAGAATTACCAAGTATGCACACGTTTGTGCATTATCACATCTATTTAAAGCCGGTACAGTTTATACTACATTTATGGAAACAATTCAAAAGCTACATGGAAACCCAAAGATTGTTGTAAGTGACAGAGATCCCATTTTCACTAGAAATTTTTGGACAAAATTATTTTCTTGTCTCGGTACTCAGTTAGCTCATAGCTCATCTTATCATCCTCAATCTGATGGGAAAACTGAGATAGTTAACAAATGTTTGGAAGGATATCTTCGTTGCTTTGTATCTGATAAATAGACACAATGGGTCAAATGGTTGCCTTTGGTGGAATGGTGGTATAACACTTCCTTCCATACAGCAACAAAAATGACCTCATTTATGGCACTTTATGTATATTAGCCACCATCCATCACATCATATTTAAGAGAAAATTCTAAGGTTCAAGCAGTGGAACATCACATCGAGCATCAACAACAAGTCCTCCAACTCTTAAAGGATAACCTCGTGTTGGCGCAGAATAGAATGAAACAACAGGCAGATCAACATTGCATCGAAAGAAGTTTTGACGTAGGTGATTGGGTATTCTACGGCTACAACCATATAAACAAATGTCCTTTAAGCAAGCTAAGAAGGATAATAAATTATCACCAAAGTATTATGGTCCGTACAAGTTGTTGTAAAATATTAGTACTATGGCATACAAACTGAAGCTTCTTGCAGCTTCGCGAGTGCACCCAGTTTTCCATGTTTCATGTTTTAAAAAGGTTATAGATGACAAGCTCCCAGTTCAAACAATATTACCAAAACTTGACGAGGAAGGAAAAATTATATTGGAATCAGAAGAAGTCACAAAAACAAGAACTCGACAGCTACGAAATCGATCAATTTTGATGTATCTCATCAAGTGGAAGAACTTATCCGCTGAAGATTCCACATGGGAGGATGAGAATTTTATACAGAAGCATCCAGAACTACTCAAGCGTTGAGGACAACACTTTTTGAAGGAGAAGGGCATGTTAGGTCCCTATAATACTAGTGATTACTCCATTACTATTGTAGTTGTATCCCTTATTAATATTGTTGTGCCCCTATTGTCCCCATATTGTTATTACTATGCCCCATAGAATCCCCTTATTGTTATTTTTGTGCCTTTATATTATATTGTTAGGTCGGCTGGGTTATATTGTGACTCCTTAGACTCCTATATATAGAAAGGAGGTTTTGTCATTTGAATCATCAAGGAATCATTCATTTGTGTAATGTAAAGGAGGTTTCCCCCTTGAAGAGGCTAAACTCTAAGGCTTTGATCTATCTTTTCTATCTTTTTGTGAGTTGGTTTCATAACAAAATGATAGTGACTTTCAAGAAGTATATGCAAGCTTGAGTCAAGGAAACCAAATTGGAGAGTTGGATTATCATGTACATAACAGTTTGATGTATCACTTGGGCAAGTTTTGTATTCCACAGGGAGAAAGAAACAATATCATAAGGGAAGCACATACTTCATTGATTTTTGGACACTTTGGTGTAGGAAAGATAGCAATGAATCTTCAAAGGTATTGCTACTGGCCACGCATGTTGGATAATGTTTCTCATTTCATAAGAGGATATTCTTTATGTGATACAAGTAAGCCTAGCAATAGGAGACTTGTTTTATACACTCCACTTCTAGTACCTTCACGTCCATGGGAGAGTATCTCAATGGATTTTGTAGGAGGTCTTCCATTTTCAAGGAAAGGTCATGATTATTTGTATGTAGTTGTAAATAGGTTCAGAAAAATGTGCATACTAACACCATGTAAAAACCAAATTACAGCTGAACAAGCAACTCATCTTTTCTTCCAAATCATTTGGGTTCATTTTGGTCTTCCTACTTCTATTGTAAGTGATCGAGATTCTCGATTTGTTAGTAATTTTTGGTCAAATTTGTGGGACATGATGAACACAAAATTCAAGAATAGCACAACCTTTCATCCACAAACATATGGACAAACCGAGGTGGTCAATAGAATAGTTATTCATATTCTTAGAAGATATTGCAGCAAACATCCCAAGTTGTGGGATGAACAGTTTCATTACATACAACATGCATACAACAGGGCAAAGCATTCTTCCACAAACACATCACTATTTGAGGCATGTTATGGGTACTTGCGAAGATCGCCATTGGACTCCATCTTTGAGAAAGATGTTGCCATAGATGGTCATAGTGACATTGATAAGGCAAAGAAGTTCATAGAGAAAATTCAATTGATACATCATACAATGCAAGAACAACTTGCAAAAAGTCAAAATAGCTACAAGGCAAGGCATGAGAAACATCAGGTTGATCACAAATTTCAAATTGGCGATGAAGTTTGGTTATATATTAGCAAAGAGAGACTTCAAGGGGAAGGTAAAAATCTTAAGCCAATCCATTATGGTCCTTTTAAAATTCTTGAAAATATTGGTAACAATGCATTTGAGCTTGATTTACCTACTTATATGCAAATATACTTTGTTGTTAATGTTGAGAATTTGAGATTGTTTGAGCCTCCTTTGATTGATGATCAAGCAGAGAATGTTCAGCTGCCATCAATAGAATATTTCTCGCCAAAATATCTAGATGAGCTTCAGCAATGTCTCATACTTGACAAAAGAACCAAAACTTCAAAGAGAGGCGATGTTGAATACCTTAGAGTGGGAATCAAGGGACAAAAGCCTTGTCAAGCCAAATGGTTGCATACCAATAAGGTGAGGGAGTTGTACCCTCACCTGTTGAACAATTGATATTATCTTTTGGGGTCCAAAAGGCTTCTAGTGTGGAGGAATGATCAAGTGCTCAATATTTAACTCAAAAATCAAAGTTCTCAGAATGACTCGAAACTTGAACAAACACGTCCGTCTCAGAAAAATGATCCTAACACAACTCGTTTCGTTGAAAGTCAAGTTCGTATGAGAAAGTTATTGTGTTATGATCGATTTGCTAAATAGCTAAAATTTGCAAGAAAAATGCCTAGTCACTGCACAGTTAGCAGTCCGTATTGTTGACATGGTAAGTGACTAAGCATGGTCAATGTTGATTAATGGAAAATCAAGGATGGACAAGTGTCATCATTTAGTTGGGTTGTACAGTGGTGAGTTGGCGCATTTCTATTGGTTTGATTTTGGACTAGTGGAAGTGGTGAGCTCTAGTATTGCAGCAATAATGCTGCAACTCCTAGGACTCCCTTCTTTACTTTTATCAACCCGGTAGTTCGTAAAAAACTTGGAAGTGACGGTGCTATATGCACAAGTACTAGCTCTTGCCATAGGCTGTCACTGGATCAGCTGGCACAAGTCCACTAGGAGCTTAAGCCAACTTCTATGAGCTCTTAGAAGAAGCTTTTAACTGTGATGCACAAAAGCTAACTCAAAGGAGGCTAATCTACTTACATAAAGAAGCTGAAAGTTGAAAGGAAATGCAAACCCTAGTTTTACCGACTAACCCTACTGGTGCAAGAAAAAGGATGAAAGCTACAGAAATGGATTCCATTGAATCTTGGGAAGGTAAAGTGCATGTGTCTAAGCTACTTCTGAAGTGAAATCTGAAAAGGAACATCTTTTTGTATTTTTGAGAAATTTTGTAAAATTATTATGCATGTGCTTTAACTATTTTTTGACTATGCAAAGGTTGATTGGCGAAAGGAAATTGGGTAGGTGCTTGTAGGAGGTTGGGAAGGTGAGAAGAAGGCCTAAGGGGTCCCTAGCACCCTTCTAGAGAGTTTCACAGTGTTCGGATCTCAAAAAACTGCTCTCATGAACTTCTACAGGAAGTCTGCAGGGGTTCTACAGGAAGTCTGTAGGGGTTCTACAGGATGTTCCGAAAGGGAATTTTGGAGGGTTGATGGTGGAAGAAAGGTGTAAAAGTGGAGATGGAGGTTGGAGGAGGATGTGAAGAGGTCTAGGACCTAGTGAATGAAGCTGAGGAGTGATTAAGGTGGTTGGATTTGGTTCAAGGATGGAGGGAGCAAGGTTGCACAAAGATATGGAAATTAGGTCAAGTCGGAAAAGGGTGGCAAATGAAGGGGAGGAATCTGAGTTAGGGGGTTGGAGTAGGTTGTCTGATGGAGGAAGGGTAGGTAGGGAGGTATCACAGGTGTTCTGCACACTATTTTCCAAAACTAACCAAACAAAGACTATGCAAACCAAAGATATAGTTGTTTTGACCTAATTTGACCTAGAAACCAGCAACCATGATGAACAGAAATTTATTGTTAGAAAATCATGTAAGATAACTATGAAAACTAAGTAAGAACAGATCTAATCATGTAATAACAACTAGTATCAACTTTTGCAACTAAGAATCTAACACTAGCAATTGCATGAAGAAGCAAGAACAATGTTTTTGTGGCAGCAAGGACGCCTTGGTCTTAGCTCATGGTCCCAAGGAGGGAGAGGTGAGATCAAGGGTTGCTTGATGGCCTTTTTCGAAGATATTTTCTGTTACCAACCTATCAAATCAACCTGAAACATGAAAATCTATTTCAATCATCAAAAAATGACCTAAGTAACCAAGCAAGATTTTAATCTACTAGCAGAAATTATTTTATGAATGCAGCAAAAACATGTAAAAGTACACCAAGGAGGTACTGGCACTTGGGTTGGGCCCAACCCCAAGAGCTACATCCTCCTAAGAAGAAGCTCAGAGTTGATGCAAATTGAAACTGATCTCCGTTACTCAAAAAATAACCATGTCACAAAAAATGTTTACAGCAAAAGCTCCAAAATGGGCTGGAAGGCAGAGCAGCACTAAAGTGCAAAATACAAAATGTTCAAGAAGTAAACTATGAAGGATGGAAGCCTTCCTACTTATGCACTACGAGGACCTCCAACAGCCCTCCTTAACTCAAAGGGCTTGGATGCTCAAACTGCAAGTAATCAGCCACTTCACAAAAGCTGCTCGGCTGCCCTTGGGAATCATCTTTGGTGGGCTGCTGAACTCTGAGCTGATGCTGGAGAACTCGAGGAAGGGGCCATTTAGTGCAGGAGACAACCTTCCTACAAATCCTCAGCTTTGTTCCCTCATATTTGGATGTCAACTGGCTCATAAATGCTTGACCTTGGTCCAAAAGTTGTCCAAAAATCTACAATAAGCACGTATTAGAATTCATGGTAAAGTGATTATTCTCATTCATTCAATTAACATAAATATACTCAAAAGCATGCATAAACTATGAAGAATGGTGGATTAATTGAGAATAATAGGCAGAATGAGCCCAATAAGTTACCCATTTTTGGGTCTCATCAGGAAGAATGCCACGTGGCAAGCATGGAGGTCACCACGTGGCACCTTCCAGGGGTCGGGTTGGTGGTCTACGCATTGGAGTGAAATTTATTGGCAGTAGTCGGGGTCGAACCCACGACCTACCACACACAGACCATATGCCTTACCAACTATGCTACTAGGTAGTTCTTACCCTTAGCGTTCTCCACATCTATTTAAGTTGTATTGGTTTGGAGGCTGATGGTTAGGGGAGGGCCAACCCACAAGCCAACCCTCCCCCCATGTGAACACAACACAACCAACCTGCAAATAGTTATCAAGACCGACGGTTAACCTAACCACTCCACAACATTAATTCGCATTTGAACACCGCAACTTCCAACAATAAGCTAACTCTGTTGGTTCTACTCCAAACCATCAGTGTGACAATTAGCATGTGAATACAAAACCGTAAACAGTCGGCTCTAACAGTTCCAATGGACAATAACTGCAACGTTTAATGCGACATAACTGCTACATGTGACTAGGCCCATTAAACTGTTGGAGGTTACAGTTTGACTTAGTGCTAATCCCATTTTTAAATTTAATTAAGTGCAATTAAGCCTTAATTAACTATGAGTTAATCTGGTGGTAAATTCGGCAGTGCCCCCAAATTCGGGCCTGCCACCAAATTTAGCGGTGTTAACTGGAGATATTCCAGAATTACAAGAGAAAATGTAGGAAAGGACTAACTGAGCTCTAGAGTAGTCAATTTTTGACTAAATTGAGCTCAGAAAGAGGTGTTCTTAGCTAATTTGGACATTCTAAACATATTGGTGCAGGTATCAGGAGCCATAGAGCTTTGTAAATAACCTTTTTCCACATTGAACTAATACAGAGGCTCACGCCATGGAAGCTGGACCAAGGAGATGTAGCCCAGGAAGGGTGAACTCCTTTATCAAAACATTGTGTTAATGTGTCTCTTTGATGGTTTTCTATACTCTGAATATTTGTTATTCAATATTTGTTTTTGAAGCTATTTTTGTCATGAATATCACTTTAAACTTAAGGAAATTTCCCTGATTGTATGCCCAAACAACTAAGGAAACCTTAGCACAAGAAGCAATAAGCACACACATGTTTATAAGTCTGTAATTGTTATTAGCACAAAAAAACTAATCATACAAAAAAAAATCAATTGCCTCCACTTTCCCCACTTTAAATTGATGAGACAAGGGCTCCCATTTAGAAGCCATGTGTACCTCACCATCGAACATGTGGTAACTTTTTTTCCTTCACCGCAGTTAGCCTCTCGATCGTCCTGTTAGAGTCAGTCTAGTATCCCTCCACCAGAGATCAAATCTCTTTGCATTTCATAATTAGGTGTCCCATCAGTGTGATCATGTTACATTCCGTTAGGCATGCCATAACTCTGCTGGGGGAGCTTGTGTCTTTTATACCCCTCCTATTTGGCACTGCTGGTTCAGGTTTGTTTGAGTCAATAAAGTCTTCAAAAACGCATTTGTCTTGTTTTAAATTTCCAGGTCTTAGGTCTAGGGTTGAGTCAAATTTTGTTTTGAGAAGTCATAAAGGACCAACAGGCTAGAGGGATGTCCTTCATAAAACATCATTTCAACAAATTTCACTATTCTTCAGCTAAATTTCCACTTTGTTTTCAAAAACTCTATTTTTGAAAAACAAAGTTCATTTTCTCATTTTTTGTAAAAATTCTCAAATTTTCAAATTTTCCAAATGTCAAAGTGCAGCCTTGGTCTCCTTTGCCAAAGCACCTTGGAAGCCATCCCTGCAAAAATTTTCAGAAGAAACCATCAGTTCAACCAATTTTTCAAAGAAAAGAAACCAAAAATCAGAGCCAATTAAGTTCAAAATGTGTCAACACTCAAAACATTAGAAAGTGGGTTTTGGGCAAATGTAAATTAAAAGGAAGCCTATAAAAGCACATTAATCTTCATTTGTAACTCATTTGCCTCTCACAAGCTAAGTGCAAACTTGCAAAGGCGATTTCATGATTTATTGAGCAAAGTTGGGCAGTCTTGGTAGCGCGCTACGCATTGGGAGTGGCGCGCTACGCGTAGGGGAGGTTCTGGCAGTGAAAATTTGCAAGGGCGCTACGCGTTGGGGGCGCGCTACGCGTTGGGTATTTCGCCCTAAAACTTGCAGCAAACACACAATACACCTCTCTCAGCTCAAGCAACATTCAACATTTGAATAAAAAGTCAAACAACATACAAAGTCAAACAACAATCAAGTGTGTGCACAGTCAACATATACAGTTCAGCCATCCTGTCTTCAAAACCATGTCAGAAACCGAATCAGATTATGAGCAGAGTGATTACAATGGATCAACACCGGAGGAAGAAGTGCCTAGGAGGCATCACAAGGGTGGTAAAGGTGGTCGGCATGTTAGAGAGGAACCCACTTCTTTGGCTTATTTGCAAGCTTGTCCATTTGCGCTGTCTTGTTTTCGATACCAATCATGTTTTGAGTATTGTGAGAAGATCTCACAAATTCAACATCACAGGGAATTAGTCCGCTTGTTTGTCCTACATTTGCACAATGGCCATGTGAACCTTGCAGGAGTGAATTTCACACTATCACTCGAGGTTGTTGCTCAAGCCACCGGGATACCAAATGTTGGGGAAGAGTGGACCAAGCGCAAGCTACTAGGAAAATTTCATTACCAACCATACATCAAACCCGGATTCACGAGGAACCTTATTGTTGTTTTTCCTTTCATATTCCTAAGGGATGAGTATGCACCCTTGATGAGGCTTATTATGCACTACTTTACTTGTGAGGGCCGATTTTCATGTTTATATTCGTACCATATCCGTTTGTTGATGCATTTTACCAGGGTACAAATGATGAACATACCATTTTTCATGTGCCGGAATATAGAGAAGATGGTGCCCGTAGTGCAAAGGAAGAGCCCCGCACAGCAACTCAACAACATATATCATTATGCACTGATCGAGATCATAGTGCTGCATCAGTTGGCACAACAAGGTATTCCATGGGAGGATTTGGTTTCTCGCGACTTCTTCACAATGCCACATCCACCTCCTGAGATTGTCCATGATGAGGGTCCTTCACAGTAGCCGGACATTCATGAGACCGAGCATGTTGATGCTCCATCATATGTAACATATCAGAAAGGCCCCAGAGCCTTATTTGCAGCTGCACGACGAGTACTATCTCCACCAGGGGTGGAAGGGGTCTCGTTGACTTCATCGACATAGCGAGTACTATCTCCACATCATGTGGAAGGGGTCTCGCTACCTTCTTCAGCACAGGTACAGGTTCAGGACAGGGGCAAGAGGCCCATGATTGATGAGGATCCTTCAAGAGGTCAGGACACACATGTTATTGATATTGATGCTAGCTCTCCTGCCTCAGAGCTCAAGGAGATCATCCGAGAGCAAAAGGCCGAGAATGAGTCGCTGCACAAGAAATTGCAGATGGTAAAATGGGTGATTAAATATTTAGAGCAGCGTAACAAACAGTTGGAGGATGAGCACGAGCTTTATGAGCAGCGGAAGATTCGTGAAGACCGGGAATTGGCCCGTAGGAGACCCGGTGATTTGACACCCATAGATCGAGAATCCATGCTTATCCGGGTGAACACTCACTTGGAAAAGTTGTTGGTGAAAGCCAATAGAGATAAAGATATGCTCCGCCACATGAAGAATCATTATTGGGCCCGCATGCATGTGTGCAAGGCAAAAATGAAGGTTCTCAAGAGACGATTGGCCAAAGCACTAAAACGAAGGAAAAGGCCCGATCCACTTCATATTTTGGCTGATTCCACCTTGAGGGAGCATGGCACTCAATGATACACCCCCAGCTCAAAATTCAGACAATTTGGAGCAATTTTGGTCATTTTTGAAATTTTTTGTCAAAAACAGGTTTTTGTCCCCAACGCGTAGCGCGCCAGGCGCTACCCTTTAGTTGGGGAGGTCCATTTTAGGAAAAGTTTGCATTTTTGGATTTGTTAGGACAAATTACATTTTCTCGGTCATGGCCAAGAAATTTCATGGAGATTTGAGCCCCCAAAAGGTCAAAAAACAAGAAAAACATGACCTTCTGCCACTTTTTGGAAACACAGGAAGCTGCCTTGGGAGATTGCAATTTTGGAGGGGAAAATGGCCACCAAATTGAAAAATTCCACTTGGGCTGGAAAGTAGACATCCCGACATTTCCAACAAGCCCACTTGTGCCTCATTTGGATGCTGGTAGGTACCTCAAAATTGGCCTGAAATGCGCGCTATGCGTAGAGAAATGGCGCGCTACGCATAGGGGAAATTGGCCAATTTTGCACTTTCAGCTCAGGACAACGCAACTTTTGACCAGTCTTGAGTTTTCATGGGATTTTTCACTTTATTTGATGTAACTAATGTAATTTCATGATTGACATGGCTCTTTTTACCTATTCTAGAAGATTCATTCATAAAATGTCAAAAAATTAATGAATGAATTGGTTTCCAAGTTTATAGAGGCAAGTTCTTTTGATTGCCTAGTTTGTAGTGCTCAGTTTAGAATTGGTTGAAACAACTCCTAGAAGGAGGAGCACGACCCCTAGAGGTTAGGGAATGGTTTGTCTTGGTCTATATATGTAATTTTCCATTCAGTAGCAGAGGTTGGACTCTTGGGATAGTTTTGAGACTATATTGTACATATTTACAGCATTTTTGGCAAAGGAAGACCAGGGTTTTGCAGCACTACTTGGGATCCATGTGGCTTTATGTCTTGATGGTGTGTTTCTTTCAGTTCTTGTAAGTTATGTATGTGCATCATTATCTTTATTAAATCTTCTCTTATTAAGCAAATGAAGTATTAAGGTAGAATCCATGAAACTGCCATGCTCTGCCTTTAAATTTGTTTAATATTCTATGTTTTCTTCAGTTTAAGGAGAACCCTTGAGACCTCTTTCTCTCCTTAGCCTCTCACCGGTCTGATATATCCATCTCACTGCTTTAAGGCATCAAAACAATTGCCTATCTTGCCCCAAGTGGACCTCTGCAAAAACTGTGCCTCATCCCCGCACCCAAAATTGCCTTTCCCTTGATTTCAACAAAATCATAAAAAATCAATCCTAAACTCTTTGTACTTAATACCTAGCCTAAAATCAGTCATCAATTCGGTCATCTCGAGCCTTTTCGAATATCTTTTTCCGATTTTGACCTGGAGAGAGCCCTCTCCTGTCCTTGTAGGGCTAGCTACGAGGCTGAGCGTGGTTTGATGTGGCCTTGAGTCTTGCCTTATTTCAGCCTAAGGCCGATTTGAGCGCTAACATGTCCACTCCCCATTCACGCATGGAAATCATGCGAGCTGTCAAACCACCCAACCTTAAATGCATCCATCGGGGAAAACTCTTCATAACTCGGTCATTGGACCAACTTTTCCTTAATCGATAGAAAATGAAATATTGAATCAAGAGAAATTGAAGGCAAAAGGTAGGGAATTAAATTTAGTATTGAGTTCTTTTTCAATACCATCTACCATATTACTAAAGTGACCCTTTATTTATTTTTATAAAATATTATTTAAAAAGTTTAATAAATTATATATAAAATATTTTTTAAAAAAAATATGGTATAGATTTAATTTAATAATTATAATATATTTTTATATTATTTTGAAAACTATTTTGGAAAATATAAAAGTTAATTTTTTATTTTTATTTTTTTTAATAAAAATTTTAATAAAACAACTAATTTCATCTTAATAATACCTTTTTAAAGTTATAACTTAACATTAAATTAAGGTAGAATACTTTGTATGTAACAAACTTTTCCATGTAGGAATTTGATTACTTAATCATATCATATTAAAAATAATAAGTATCTCATTAACCATAGAATAGATAGAGAAGTCAAATCCTTCCACTCAGGTCTTCATTTATATATTATATATTTGTTTCAATTATAGTGTAATTTAACTTGTATAGTCTTCTAACCTCACATGGATATTTATCATCTATGTTTGAATTACTATAAAACTTTCAAGTGCCTTCTTAATGTTTTCCTCAACATTCAAAATGATCCACTAATTACTAATATTTAATTTTTGGTTAGCTAACTTGTGTTATAACTCAACGAAGGAATACGAGCAATAATATTTGATATATTCTAAGTATAGATTATCATTTACACTAATTGGATAAGTCTATTATTCTAAAGCCAATGTTGTCGAAAGTAATGGTTTTATGTCATAAACATATCCATGGTAAATTAAGACATAGGCTGAATTATAAAAATCTCTATGTGAACTTGCTTGTATAATCATAAACCTAGTGTTATAGCTCCAAATCTCACTCTTGATATTTGTGATGCTGCATCTATGGCCTAGGGCAAACCCTCCTTCCAAACTTGATCAAGGATAATCTCAGTAGAGTAATTCTCTCTCTTCTTTCCTCTCTCCTTAAGGCCTTCCCATTGAAACTTTTTTATACTTCTCCCAAAGTAGTTTTTTAGTTGAGAATTCGTTGGGAATAGTTGGACCACGGGCACTAATAGGTAATCAACAGGTAAAACCCATGATCTCCACCCGAAATCAAGGAGATTTAATTTTTTAAAGTGTTTTAATACATATACGTGGGTTGGGTATACACTGGCCCACGTACACATGCGTTTAGCTCAGGGAAATGTCGTGTACAGGGAGTAAAACACTGTTTTTTAAGTATTTGGACCAAGTCTGGAAGGAGGGGTTGCCCTAGGCCATAAATGTAGCATCACAAATATCAAGAGTGAGATTTGGAGCTATAACACCTAGAATAGATATACAAGTTGAAATCCTTCGAGTGGTGTCTCCATTTAAATATTATATACTTTCTTTGGGTAATGTTAATTTAATTCTTAAAATCTTCTCATCTCACATGATATTTATCGTCTACTTTTGAATTATTATAAAACTTCCCCACACCTTCTTAATGTTGTTATTCTCAATATTCAAAATGATCCATTAATCACTAATATTTATTTTTTTGATGCGCTAACTTATATCAGTACTCAATAATTATATGCGCTAACTTATATCAGTACTCAATAAATGAATATAATTAATAATATGTGATATAGTCTTCACTTATGGCTTTCACTAATTGGATAAAGCTATTATTCTAAAGCTAACTAAAAAAAAAAATAGTTTTATATATATATATATATATATATAATTATATATTATATATTATAGTATAAAATAAGGGTAATAGATGCATAGCATCATAGTTCCTGTCTCTTTGTGTGGGGTTCACATTTTGTCATCATGTTCCACCTTTTTCTTTTGCAACTCTAGCTGATGACTCTATTTGCAAACTGACATTATCAGTTTCTTCCATTACATTTCTAACTGCGTCCACAACTTAATTCAAAATTTCTTAAGTATTTATTTGTTGAATGAGTGCAGAAGTGTGGGAGTGTGGAGAATGGTGATTTCTTTGCACTTCTTTATTCCCCAATTTTTGAAGCCAAAGCAACAATTATCCAATTTGATGCTCCTTTGAAAGTGCTTGAATCACAATAGAATTAACTATGGATAAAGCATTAACAAGTTTTATTTTGGATTCTAGTCTTTTTTATATTATTGGAGGCATTTTAGCTCAATAATTATTCCAAACGACTAAAAGTGAATAACCATCTTAAGTTACAGTTAGTAAGCTAAAGCCAGGCCCCTCAATACAATATAGGATGCATTTTTTACATTGCCATTGGCCCGGTCCTAAACTTCCTGAATGTTAAATCATAACATTCCACCTTTTTCATTTGCAACTCCAACTATTGGCTCTACCACAAATTGGAATTACCAGTTGCTTGTGTTGTATTTCTATCTGCTTCCACAACTCAATTCCTATATTTGATAATTTTGATTATGCAATTTCAGCTCATTTGAAGGAATTTTAAAGATCATTGTGTGGAGTGTGGAGGTGGCTTCACACTCTGCACAATGAAAGCCACCTCCACACAATACTTCCAAACTATTTTAAAATAAATATACATTTTCCACTCAAACGCATTCATTTATTTATTAGTAAATATACCCTACTGACGATCAAAAGGATTGGAAACTCCTTGGTGGAGTTTGATACTAGCTATGACATTTATATTGTATATGAAAGTGAATGAAAAGAACTAGAGAAAAAACCTAAATAGTAATAAAAATTCATAGACAAAAACTAGTATTGGTTTGAAAAGAATAGAAACAATTTAAAGAAAACATTGATAGACATGTTTAGTTTCGAGGGAGTTGAGTATCAAGGACCTAGAGAGAACATATTGATGATAGTTACAACCATGTAAATGTTGTTTTCCTTATTCATTCATACACACTGCCATATGTGCCCTTTGGTTCTTTTGATGGCTCATTTAAATAAAATTTTAGATACTCAAGATATCCCTTTGGCGCGTAAGTGCGGGATCTTTGACATGCGGTGGAAGTTCATTGTGTGTATTGTAGAGTTGCATAGTCTTTAGACTGCATAGGAATTTCATTATGTGGGAGTACAGAGAAGTGCAAAGAAATTTCCATTCTTCGCACTTCCAAACTTAGTCTGTGATTTTTCCTCATTCGCTTTCATCTCTCCAAGCCTTATCTTGTCTCTAATTGAACATATCTCTTCAGTGGAAATCTATTTGATTTTCAAAAAAACCCAACGTAGATAAATGGGATGTTCTTTCCTATTATTTTGGTCAAGAGAAGTATCACTCATGGCTTCAAATACTTTCTAACTCAAGTGAGAGGCCCAAGTTATTACACTCTTAACCAAATGACTAATAAACATAATGTAAAAGAATAAGAAAGCAAGAGGCATTTGAACAATCCTATGAAATAGAATAATTCAAGCAATATTCCAATTCACTACATGGATCAAGGAATAAAGAAGAATGCTCATATCAAAATAAAGTATTAAAAAACTACTCTAATCTCAAATACTCAGTAGTCCTTCGTATACTTGGAAGATGGGAAGTATCGAACCCATAGAGAAGATATTGTGGATAGTTACAACCACATAAATTTGGTTGTCCTTGTTCATACATACATACTTCCATATGCACCTTTTGATGCTTTCCATGGCTCATTCAAATAATATTTTAAATCCTTAGGGCGTCCCTTTGGTGCAAAGGTGTGGAGTCTTTTAGAGTGTAGATAAGTGTAGAGAAATCACCATTCTCTACACTTCCACACTCGGTCTCTGATTTTTCCTTGTTTGCTTCTATCTCTCTGAGTCGTAGTTTGGATCTATTTGAACAAATATGTTTAGTGGACATCTGTTTACTTTGTCAAAAAACACAATGTAAATAAATGGGATGTTATTTCCTATGATTTTAGTCAAGAGTAGTATATGTAACACACCCCCTCCTAATCCTCACCTTTACACTAGTTAAAAGGGGGTGGTTACAATGTTCACCCAAAATCTAAGGTGTTGTTATCGAAATGGGGTCTAAAAATTTTGATCTCTTCGACTCTCTCAAGGCTTGAGTTTGACATCACCATTGTGTTTGTATCATCAAGATGATTCGGTGATATAAAAATTTACCTCAATTTGACCTTTGGATCAAGAGATGTGACCATTACAATTCCAGTGAATTAGGGAGCACCGCATCAACATATTTGCCATGTGGCAACCACGTAGCTAATACCACCTAGCTAATCTCCTAGTGCCACTTGGAAATTAATTATTGGTTGTCGATCCATTCACGAGTTGTTTTTTACATCATTTCGTGCACTAAACACTAACATGAAATAACAATACCACGCACTTGATGGGTTGTCAATCATTGTCAATTTTCCTGTTACGTTGGTTCCTCACTAATGTGCACCCCACTTTATGCATCTAGGGAACAACTTATGGGAAACCATCAAACATTGGAATTATGATTGACAAAAAACTTTCCATATCCCGCTCTGAAGTTCACCTACACCTCTTAGCTCCGAAGTTTGGCTACACTTCCTTGTTGCATCATATCGGTTAAAACCCCTAATGTGTTCCTCAGGTATAAGTCCTAGTGTGTTCCATAGTTATAACTCTTAGTGCATTACCCTGGATATAAATCCCATTGTGTTATCCAACTTTAACTCTTAGTGTGCCTTTGTATTTTCCTCTTAGGTGGACCCTCCAGGACCAAGCCTCTGTTACCCCATCCATAATACCTAGATATGTTGCCTAAACAATATCTCTCACTACAGCTTTATCTTTTCCTTTGGGGTGGACCTTCTGAGATCATGCCTCCCTTATCCCTGGCTTTGTTGCCTCAGAATTAAGTTCTAGTTCAACTTTGTTTGTTCCTCTGGGGTTGACCCTACGAAGTCAAGCCTCTTGATGGGCCCCATCAATAGGTATATTATAAGGCCCTTTTTGCCATCCTCTAGACCATAATTTCCTCTTTTCGTGCATTTATTAGCATCTTTTGACTATAATCTGATTAATAGGGAGATTAAAAGGTGTTTTTCATACTTCGTGGCGTAATGTGGTTAATAAGCAGGAAAATAATGCTTTTTGAGTGTATTTACTATGCAAAAGCATGTTGGAGGTAGCTGGAGGAGATGTAGGAGCTTGTCCCCTGCATTTACTTACCTAAAACTTGACTTGATCCTTAAAATCACTCACCTACAGATCGAGGATATACTAGTAACCAATGCACTCAAGGAATTGTGAGGATCTAAGGGATATAGATCCATTTTTTTAGGATTTTGGAGGGAAGTTATCCTCTTTCTAAGGAGGCTTCCCCTCAATCATCTTTTTGTATAAATAAACAAGCCCAAGGGCTCAATATGATTTGAAATTTCAGAGCAGAAAGGAGCTATTGAGAGCTAGGAAGCTTGAGATTGTCATTTTCATTCCATGATTTATTTGAACTTTGTTTTATGTCAATGAAAAGCTTAATGTTATCTTTCATCTGAGTTTGTTTCAGAGGGATGAGTCCCCTTGGGTTAGGGCCCAACCCAAAGGCTCTAGTCTCTCTTTATATATTTTATCCATGCATTGGCTTTGATTAGCAAAAGGTTGGGAGTATGTATTTCACATCTAATGATGACAACAAAAGGTTGGAAATGTTCGGAATAGAGAAACCATAGTGGTGAATAAATTCAAAAGATGGATTGGGAAACTTTGGAAGGGAAGATTAAGAAATGGAATCAATCTATAAATATTGTTTTCCAAGTACTTATTTCTAGTGAGAAGCAACTTTGTTTTGATATCTTTGAGAAACTAGGTTCTATTTAGGACACGTTTTTTATTGAGACTACAAAGGGTGCTATTACACAACTTCTAAATTTTGCTAAGGCGTTGTAATAAGTTACCAGTGTTTGAAAATGAAGACTTTAGGATTCTAGACATGTATGAGAGATTATTGAACCTTCTTCTAGCCTAACTCGATTTTTTTTAACGAATCTATATTTTCTTTCCATGCTAATGATGGTGACACTCATAATGACGATGTTGGCATCTGGTGTTTAGAGGCATGTTGTAGAGTAAGGGATTGAAGGAAAATAAAGATTCAATGAAACATGTTACAAGGGTGATATGAATTTCACCTTTTAGATGATTGGAAGATATTTTCAAGACTCGAAGAGAATGACATGTTGAAAATGCAACAAGAAATTCCTAATTTAATTTTCCCTTGAATTAAAATTAGGAGAAAATCGAAATTCCACATCACAAGACAACTTGAATGAGTCAATTGAGTTTTTATCACTCAATTAGCTTAGTTAATTCGAGTTGAGGGCATGAATTTAAGTTGTGTACAATGATTCCTAAATTTTAGTAGCCTAAGTTGAGTTTAATTTCAGTTGTAACAATTTTATTAATTTAAATTGATTTAAATTCATTTAAGCCTGTTCCGACTATTGGAGGAACTAGTAGGAGGTCTAGCAGTGGGGTGCAAATTTAGTGTTCAACCACTTATCTGATCAATCAACTAATAATTAACTCATGCATGCATGAAATTCGAGTTACCCAGTTGATATTGGAGTTCAAGGACACCTTACTATCAGTTGTATAATTATCCAAGTTGTACAGGTGGTGCATGTAGTCAGAGAAGGACCTATAGAGATTGTGTAGTTCTGAATGGGGATTTCCCTAATTAATAGGGGGCTAATTCCTTGAGAAACAATGCAAGGAAATAGGAGCTTGGCATGCAGGAAAATTGGCTAAGTGTTGGCTAGAGTTACTCTGTGAGGCAGAGAGATAAATTATACTTGTGCAGAGGTTTCTTAAGCTCGAGTAAACATTGCAGTTCTTCTCTATTTTCTGACTAATGCAATACAAATAGGAAGGGGTTTTGAGCAATTTCTTTCCCCTAGATATATCCTTATGTATGTGCATTGATTCATGTCGCATGTTTTTTATATATGTTCTCAATCATGGATTTCATTCTGCGAACGAGTAGAGTAGATTTGAGTCTTATGTTTTATAACATTACATGAGAAGTATTTAATCTATAATTAATTTCTTCATGGTATCAAAGCTAGATTCACAATAGAGAAGAGAATTTGAAGTTGTCTTTGCAAGAGGAATACGTTTGCACATATATTCTTCAGAGCTAGTAGGATGGTGTTTTATGGTATAAGGCTCAAGTATTCCCTTGAGGATAGATCAAATTATATTGCTTGGAAGGACCGCATGGGGGAAGTCATGGAAGATAATGGGTTGAAGGAATTCATTGATAATGATATTACGAGACCAACCATAGTTAATGCTCAAAATATAGGATATTAGAAGAAAAGTGTAGCGAAGGTGAGGAGGATCATACTAGAGGGAATACAAGACCATATTTTCTCTAATCTCCATGGGAAAGAAAGTCGACGTGCAATGTGGCAAGAATTGACATATTTTTTCCAGAATAGTAGTGACCATAGGAAGTTGGCACTTAAAGACAAGCTTCGGAATATCAAAATGCAAAAGGGAAAAATAAAACCACAATACCTGAGAAAGTTCACACAATGTTGTGATGAACTTGGGAGTGTTAGTGGTACAGTTGTAGAAGATGATTTGGTAATCCTAGCACTTCTAGGCCTTCCCAAGAGTTGGCACAACTACCTGGATTTAGTAAATGGGAGGGAGAAGCTACCAAGCTGGGAAATATTATGGTCATATTTGGTACAAGAGGAGTTTAGGTGTAACACCAGAGACGAGACATCATATAAGGTTGAGGATGAGGAGAACTTTGCCTTGGATGGAAAGGAAAATGAAGGAAAAGGGAAGAAATCCCAATCCAAAGAAGAATCTAGTCAAGGAAGCAAGAAGAAAGACTTGTTGAAAATCAAGTGCTTTCACTATCATGAGCTGGGACACTATGCCACGAAGTGTCCACACAAAAAATTCAGCAAGAAGCCCAGAGGAGGTGTGGCAGCTGAAGCTCTATCTTCACAATTTGAGTTGGATTTCACCCTCATTGCTTGCATGGTGAGTTCCGTGATGGGTAGTTTGTGGTATTTGGATAGTGGAGCCTCATTCCATATGATAGGAAACAAAGTTTTTTCAGTGACTTGGAGGAGAAGGACCTCCAAATACACATAAATATGGGAGATGATGGAAGGTATAGCGCGACCAATATCGGTACAGTTAATTTTTAGAGGGAGTCTGGATCCCATCTCAAATTAAAAGAGGCCACGTATGTTCTGGGCCTGAAAAGGAATCTCATTTTAGTTTCTATGTTGGAAGATCAGGGCTATGATGTGATATTTAGCAAAGGGAATATTTTCCTTAGACACATCACCATAGGACAAGTGAAGCGGTTTAGCGTTCGAGTGAGGGACCTCTAAAAATTGGATGTAGAAGACTATGCAGCATTGAGCATGAAACCAAAGAAGGTGCAGAGCTGAGACATCGATGAATTATGGCATAGGAGAATTGGCCATTTGCACCATGGATATTTGAAGAACATGCAACAGATTTCTACAAGACTTTGCTAAGGGTGCACTAGAGCAGCGAGATACATGCAAAGGGTGTACATTAGAAAAGTACACCAAAACCACCTTTAATGATTGGAACAATAGAGAGAAAGAAGTCCATGGAAGGATTCACTCGAATGTGTGTGAACCTTTCTCGATAGCCTCCACGTTCAAGCACAAGTATTATGTTATATTTGTAGATGACTTCTCACGTATGTGCTAGATTTTCTTCATTTAGAAGAAAGACCAGAAATTCTCCAAATTTGTTGAATTTAAAGCACTTGTTGAGAAAGAAACTAATAGGAAAGTGAAGTCTCTCAGGAGCGATAACGATAGAGAATATGTGTCAAATGAGTTTTGATAAATTTTGTGCAAAGGAATGCATTCAATGGGAATTAATAGCACCCCATAACCCACAACAGAATGAGGTTGTTGAGAGGAAGAATAGAAGTATCGTGGGAGTTTTCAGGTGATGTTGCATGAGTAGGGCTTACCTCTACACTTGTAGACTAAGGCATGAAACACAACAATATATGTGTAGAACAAGAGTCCTCATCAGATTCTTAGGATGAGTACACCAAAAGAACATTTTTCGAGGAAGAAACCATATATGTCACACTTAAGGATATTTGGTTAATCAATTTACTATCATGTTTCCAATGAATCAAGGAAAATGTTAGAGCCAATAGTTGAGTTGGGAATATTTTTGGGGTACACTGATATAACTCACAACTATTGGGTGTACTTTCCATCTCTTAGGATGAAAGTTGTTTGTAGTGATGTGAAGTTCGATGAAGAGAAGGCAATGAGGTGTTCCCTGTAGAGGGAGCTTCAGTTGCATGCAGATGAAGAGCCTTTGGATCCTAAGGAAGAACCTCGGGATGTTATGGAGCAACCACAAGCAAAGGAGCAGAGAGTGGAGACACCCACTCATTCAAAGACATCTTGATAAGGAAGGAAGTGCACCATGGAAGTTGATAGATTATTGCATGATGCTAGAGAGAATGTGGGATCACCCACATCACATCGTAGGTAGAGGAAGTCACCATATCAATACATTGGGTACATGGCTCTGATGAGTGAGCCAGTTGAGACAGAAGCATCCTCATTCGAGGAAGAAATGCAACAACTAGTATGGGTTGATGCCATGGCAAAGGAATATGATTCCATAGTAAAAAACAGTGTAACTTTGGGAAGTGGTCCCAAGACCAGAGAACAAGTCAGTGGCAGGTTCAAGGTGGACCTACAAGGTGAAGAAAGCAGCAGATGGAAGCGTCGAGAAATGCAAGGTCATATTTGTGGCCAAGGGGTTCTCTTAGGTGGAGGGAATTGATTACAAATATACATTTGCTCTAGTAGCAAGGTACTCTTCTATCAGATCAATTCTATTACTTGCGGTGCATATGGGATGGAAGATCCATTAAATGGAAGTGAGGAAAAAATTCCTCAATGGAGTGATTGAGGAGGAGGTGTACGTTGAACAACCAGAAGTATTTGAGACCTTCGATAGAGAGTTGCACACGTGTAGAATCAAGCAAGTGTTGTATGGATTGAAACAAGCATCATGTGCTTGGTACAGCAGGATCGACAACTATTTCACCCGGTTGGGCTTCACCAAAAGTGAAGCAGATGCAAACCCTTACCATATTGTTGTTGAAGGTAAATTGTTGATTATAGCATTATATGTTGATGATTTGATTTTAACGGTGATAAGAAGTTGATCAAAGCTTGCAAATAGGATCTTGCAAGAGAATTCAAGATGAAGGACATGGGCCTCATGAATTATTTCCTTGGTTTGGAAGTATGGAAAGGAGATGGGGAGATGTTTGTCACTCCGGGAAAGTATGCCAATGAGATACTAAAGAAGTTATGCATGGAGAGGAACAAACCCATGGGTACTCCTCTAGCAGGCAGTTGGAGGAAGGAGTATGCCACTTCATGGGAGGAAGTGGAGGCCACTATTTATAGGAAGCTTGTGGGTTCACTTATGTATTTGGTGAGCACACAACTAGACATGTGTTATGCAATTAACCATCTTAGTCAAACAATGGCTAAGCCAACCAAACTATATTGAAAGGTAGCAAAACATGTGTTAAGATACCTTAGAGGCACTACTCAGTATGGTATTTGGTACAAATGGACAGAGGGAGTGAAGCTTCAAGGCTTCACAGATGCAGATTGGGTGGGTAGTCCATCAAATTGGAAGAGCAATTTAGGAGGATTTTCTAATATTGGGTTAGCAACAGTTTCTTGGTACTGCAGGATGTAGAGACCCATTGCACTAAGTTTAGCAGAAGCAGAGTAAATGGTTGACATTCAAGCAAATTGTGAAGCTATCTAGATGAGTAAGATTCTTGTTGGGTTATTTGGTCAGATGATGGATCCCACTGTGGTTTACTGTGACAATCAGAGTTGTATCAAACCCTCTGAGAATGCAGTTTTTCATGATGATCAATCCAATCATATCGACATCTGGAATCACCATCTATGAGATTGTGTGTAGAGACATATCATGTTGTTGCAATACATTCCTACAGAGGAACAAGATGTAGATATTTTGACAAAGGCTTTGTCAAGAGGAAAATTCGAGTTCCATAGAGGTAGGATTGGGGTATCTGATAATCCCTTTCTTGTTGATAGGGAGTGTTTAAAATTCACTAGAAATTCCTAATTTAATTTCCCCTTGAATTGAAATTAGGATAAAATAAAATTTCCACATCACAAGGCAACTTGAATGAGTTAGCTGAGTTATTATCACTCAATTAGCTTAGGTAATTCGAGTTGAGGGCATTAACTTGAGTTGTGTATAATGATTCCTAAATTTTAGGAGTCTAGGTTGCATTTAATTTTAGTTGTAACAATTGAATTAAGTTAAATTGAGTTAAAGTCAGCTAAACTAGTTCCAACTATTGGAGGAATTAGTAGGAGGTCTAGTAGTGGGGTGCAGTTTCAGTGTTCAACTTGTTAATTAATCAATCAACTAGTAATTAACTCATGCATGCATGAAATTCGAGTTACGTAGTTGAGATTGGAGTTAAAGGACAATGTACTATTAGTTGTATAATTATCCAGGTTGTACAATGATCTGGATCTTGGGGGGAGGCCCCCAAGATCTAAAAAATTGCAATGCCAGAAAGAAAAAGATAGAACACATAATAAATAAAACCACAAAAGAACTTTTTATTAAAACCGATAATAATTGTAAAAGCTACATTGTGCTAGACAAACTGTCATTTTACAAAATGCGACTTGTTACTTATAATATTTTTCAATTACAATAGCATGGGTCAATTCCATGGGTAAATGAATACCATTGGTGGATGTCACAATACCATGGGAAAATACCATGGGCAAGTAAATACCATGGGTGGATGTCACAATACCATGGGAAAATACCATGGGCAAGTAAATACCATGGGTGGATAAATACCATGGGTGGATGCCACTTACAATACCATGGGTAAATTCCATGGGTGGATGAATACCATGGGTTGATGTTATTTTCCATTCAGATCATTCCTCTCTCCTTAAGAAGCAATGGTTCCCATTGCGTGAAGTTCCCTCCTGTGAAGCCTTCATTGAATATAAAGAGGCACTAAAGAGAAGGGTTTTATGTGGTTAACCCATAACCATGATGACTGAAGATCCAAGGATAGAGGTACCCTGTAATGCTTGTGACCAACTGTGATATTGACAGTTTGTGGCCTAGCAAATTGAATTCGATGAAATGTGTGTTTTTGGATGACCCATAACCATGAAAAATGAAGATCTGAGGATAGAGATACCATGTAATGCTTGTGACCCACTGTGATGCTAACAGTGTGCAACCTAGCAAATGGACTTCGATGACAAGGATTTTGTGTAGTTGACCCATAACCATGATGTTGGTTGTTGATGAAGTAGCAAGTTCCTACATAGCCTGAGGTGGGAGGGAAAATCTCCAAAGAACCCAAGCGGAATGTTGCTATGCTGAAACTGATGAATGTGAAGTAGGTGCCTACTAAAGCAGGGTTGGAGGGCATGTCTCCAAAGGGAACCCGCTCCGAATGTTGCTCCAGAATTAAGATGGACATAACTCAATCAATATAACTCAGAATATTTATTATAACCTATTTTTGGAAACAGAAGGACCATTTTGCATCTTCCCCTATGTTTGGAATCCTTATCTGGACACTCTAGAATCTTAGATTCATGCTACAATCTTTTTTCATAACATAAGTTCTGAAAAAACAGCTGATTTTAAATCAGCGATATCTCCCACATCCGAACTCCGATTCGACCCATTTCTTTTTCGAAATTGAGTGATGTTTCGAGAGAAGCTGAGATATACAATCATTTTTTTGGAATTCTACACTAAAATTTCAAAAAAAAGAAAGGAGAGCCACCGTCCACGAATTGTCGTTAGAAACATTTTTGCAACATAACTGATTTTAAATCAGCAATATCTCCCTCATCTAGACTCTGATTCAGCCTTTTTTTTCATAAATTTTACACCAAAAAATTCATATCTAATTTGCAAACTCACCGCCCAAAAGCATACCTGCAAAAAAATGAAAAAAGAAAAATTCTTCCTGCTTGGCCCAAGAAAATGCTCTATGGATGACGTAGCACATGCATGAATTTTTTTTAATATTGTTGAAATATTTGAAATTGAAATATGTAGCAAACCCTCATTCCCATGGAATCATAACCTGCTCTGATACCACTCATTCGAATCTTGGGGGAGAGGCCCCAAGATTTGAAAAATTGAAATTGCCAGAAGAGGAAAAGGAGAATGCCCAATAAATAAAACCACCAAGAAACATTTTATTAAAACAAATAATAATTGTAAGGACTACATTGTGGTGGACAATCCTTCCTTTTACAAAATGCGACTTGTTACTTGTAGTATTTTGTTAGTTACACTACCATGGGTCAATTCCATGGGTGAATGAATACCATGGGTGGATGTCACAATACCATGGACAAATACCATGGGCGAGTGAATAACATGGGTGGATGCCACTTACAATACCATGGGTAAATTCCATGGGTGGATAAATAACATGGGTGGATGAATACCATGGGTTGATGCTATTTTCCATTCGGATCATAGAGGTGGTGCATGCATATAGAGAAGGACCTATAGGGATTGTGCAGTTTTGTATGGGGATTCCCCTAATTAATAGGGAGATAATTCCTTGAGAAATAACGCAAGGAAATAGGAGATTTGCAGGCAGGAAAATTGGCTAAGTGTTGGCTAGAGTTAGTCAGTGAGGCGGTGAGATAGATTATACTTGTGTAGAGGTTGCTCAGGCTTGAGCAAGCATTTCATTTCTTCCCTATTTTCTGACTAATGCAATAAATATAGGAAGGGATTTTGAGTAGTTTATTTCCCCTAGATATATCCTCTTATATGTTTATTGATTCGTGAATTTTTTTTTTTATATATGCTCTCAATTGTGAATTTATTTCCACATATTAGTAGAGTAGATTTGAGTCTCATGTTTTAGAACATTACATGAGAATTATTGAATCTACAATTAATTTCTACATGGCTAATGGATCCCATTGAAACCTTTATAAAACCATGATTTCCATGGAATCATAACTCACTTAGATACCACTAATCTGAATATTGGAGGACCAATATCTAAGAGACTTGAGCATCAAGAGAGAGTATAGGAATCACATAATATTCAAAAGAAAGAAACTCTTTGTTAAATAAGAGAAATTATTACAACTATGTTGTGGTGGACGCATTTGTCCTTTTACAAAATGAGGCCCATTATTTATAGCCTTCTTGAGTTACAATTCCATGAGTGGATATCATGGGTAAATACCATGGGTGGATACCACTTTCCATTACGATAAGATCCCAAGGATCAAAATAAAACTACATTTATTTGTCCCTAGGGAACCTTTTCTTATAGAGTTTCACCATTCAAATTGTGTAATGCACTTGCAATTTTTCGATATATTTTATGACCTTATCCCACAAAATTTTAAATTTTTCATGGATGATTTTACTACTTTTGGAAAAGAGTTTGAGGAAACCTTGCCAAATTAGAAAAAGTGCATAGACACGTGCAAAAAACCATCTCTTAGTAAGTAAACAAAAGTGTTCCTTGATGATGAGTGAAGGAATTGATTTGAGACATCATGTTTCAACACAAGGAATTGAGGTGGACTCAACAAAAGTAGGTGTTATTAAAAATGTTTGTTCTCACAAAGAAAAACGATGTGAGGAGTTTTTTAAGCCATACTAGCTATTATCAAAGCTTTATAGAAATTTTCAACAAAATAGCTTCATTGATTTTTGTATTACTTACTAAAGATGTTGAATTTACATGGAAAATAGCTTGTTAGCAAGCCTTTTGAACTCTAAAAGAAAAGTTAACCATTGATCCTATTTTGTAAGGATTGGATTGGAATTTACCATTTCAAATTTATTTTGATGCTTCAGATAAAAGTTTGGGTGTTGTGTTAGGACAAAAGGAAGATGTAACAATGCTTGTAATTTATTGTTTCAACAAAAGTCTTGCACATACGGAGCTAAATTATAACATCACTGAGAAGGAATTCTTAGTGGTAATATATTCCATTAATAAATTTAGGCACTACATTATTGGATATCCTACTTTTGTACATATGGATCATTCAACCCTAAAACATTTAATGAACGCACCAATTATTAATGGTACAATAATTCATTGGATTTTACATCTTCAAGAATTTGATATTACTATACTTGATAAACCTTGTCATGAGAATGTTCGTGTAGATTTCTTATCAAGGATTATTAGTGACAAAGAAGATGAACCATTAGATGATTGTTTTCTAGATGATCTATTTGCAGTTTAATGATGATGCCATGATTTACAAATATTGTAAACTATTTGGTTTCCCATAAGTTGCCCCAACATTTTTCATCTCAAGAAATGAATGCTTTTGATAAGGAAAAGTGCACCATAAACATGGACAAAAGGATATTTATCCAAGTTGGGACTAGATCAAATTCTTAGAATATGTATAAGAGAGGATGAGGTGTATGATATTCTAAAGGATTATCATAATGAGCCATGTGGTGGACATTTTGTAACTGCTAGAACTATTAAGAAAGTACTCTCCACAAGATACTATTGGCCAACATTGCATAATGATGCAAAGGAATATGTAAAGAATTGTTATGCATGCCAAAGAATGGGATGGCCCACTAAATCAAGGGAAATACCTAGATGCAACTATTAATTTCTTTGGAACCATTTGAAAAATGGGGATTGATTTTGTCGATCCAAAGTATCTTACATGCCATGTCGTGCACCATAAGACAAAACATGCAATTGGTTGATAAAAAATTATAAGCCAATATTTTAATTTCACCCAACCAATGGTGTATAAATTACCATGAGTATAAAAGACTAGAGCAAGATAAATTAGCAACATATTGACATGACCATTGATTTCTTCTATGACCTGTCAATAATAATTTGTAACGAACAAGGTTCATATATGCAATGGATTAATCTTCAAAATAATTGGAAGACGTAAACATCCATAATATGATAGTAATTTTATATTAAATATTACATAAAAATTAATGAGATATGAGATGATTACTATGATGGTTATACACTAGGCAAGTACCTTTTCACCAATGGTTATCTACCTAGGGACACACATTTTCATTAACTAGTTACTAATTAATCAGTATTTATTATTATTGTAGTTTTACATCATATATATAACATTGTCTTCCTCTTCAAAATGCTTTGTCCTCAAAGCTTACTAATGAAAGGGCTTAGTGTCTTTTATTGTTTTGAGTCTCTTCTCACCACAGAATTTTCATTCTCGTTGACACAAGATGATAGGATCCTCTAAGTGATAGATAAAATTGTCGGGTTAAGAATGGATCTGACCATCCTAGATTAATATTTTGTGGAATGTTCTAATCACTAGGAATTGATAATGAATCATTGTCATAGGACTGGATTCTGAAAACTTCAATATTCCTTGGAACATAAATATGTTGCTTTAGTGAGGACCCGCTTATATACCCTAGGCAAGTACCTTTCACCAATGGTTATGTACTTAGGGACATACATTTTCATTGACTAGTTACTAATTAATCGTTACTTATTATTATTATTATAGTTTTACATCATATATAATTGCCTTCCTCTTTGAAAAGGTTTGTCCTCAAAGCTTACTAATGAGAGGGATTGGTGTATTTTCCTGTCTTGAGTGTCTTCTCATCACAGAATTGTCATCCTCGTTGACATAAGACGATAGGATCCTCCGAGTGATAAATAAAATTGTCGAGCTGAGAATGGATATGACCATCCTAGATTAATCTTTTGTGGAATTTTATGATCATTTGGAAATGGTAATGAATCGTTATCATAGGACTAGATTCTGCAAACTTTAGTATTCCTTGGAACATAAATCTGTTCCTTCCGTTATGATTAGTGCAAATATATAGAATGACATAGTTGTTTGCGTTTGATTCAGATGTCGATACAGAGTTCTTTTGGTTGAACTTTCCCTTATTTTGTGTGTGGCAGTTTCTTGATTTACTTCAGGTACTACTGTAGTTGAATTGGCTACTAAATCATCATTTGGAATTTCCATTGTTTGAACTGCAATTTCTGAATATATTTTAATTTTTATTGGTTACTGACTTTCTTGAGTTGTGATATTGACTAGATCAGCATTTGTTCCTCTTTCTTCCACTTGCACTGAAGACTTCAACACTTCTTTCTTGATAAGTTCTTTTAATTTTTTTTAATGATTTCTTATCATCCTTAAGTTTCTTAATTTGAGTGAGTAGACATTGATTATGGTTTTTGAGTCGTAAGAGATCCTGATTTTTTGAATCAACTTTATTTTTTTCTTCAAGCTTGTCATATTTTAAACAATTGCTTTGTTCTAATAACCTTTGGTTAAGGTTTTTTAAGCATACAATTTCCTCTTCTTTTCATGATAGACTTTAGTTGTGTTTCTTTTCAAAAATTTCATTTTCTTGTTCTAACTGGAGTTTCTTAGCTTTACATTTTCTCACTTGTGTAAGTAGTTTCTAATTATGCTCCTTCAAACATGAATTTTCCCTATTTTTGTTGGATAAGACTTTTTCAAGCTCTTTTTGCTTCTTTGATATGTTGAAAATGCAACAAGATGATGGAGCTTAGTGAAAAAAAGTTGCCTTCACTAAGTGGGCCCGCAGGCTATTTTTTGGCGCAAAGTCTATTTTTAGACATATGGATCATGGTCTATGAGTTGCAGGATGCTATTTATGGATGATTGGTCGTGTTGGTAAAAATATATGGACCTCTATTTTTAGACATATGGGCGGAGTCTATTTTTAGACTGCCAGTCAAAAAATAGAACAAATATTATTATCTCACAATAATATTTGGACTATAAACTTAATCTTATTCTCTTGGAGCACTTCAGTTTGAGCTACGAATGTGGCACATGCAATTGCATGAAGGAAATACGTGGTTCTTATGGGTTAGTTGAATATTTGCATGCATGACTTCAGTTAGAACTCAAGTGAGTTGAGTTTAGTGGACTGGAGGTGTAGTTGATGGAGTTGTGTTCAGTCTAGCTTTGTTAAACTGGTTGTATTTAGTCTAACTGGTGAATAGACTAGAGATGAGTTGGGTGAATTAGTTATTAATTAATTCACAAGTTATTAACTCATAATACAACTAATGAATACATCGGTTAACTCAGTTGCATGTCAGTGCATGTTCAGTTCAACAGGGAGAGGTGGTAGAGGATTAGATTGCTATCAGTTGTGACTATAGCTGTGCATGATGATTTGCACAATCAATGGATTGAGTATTTCCAATGAGGATTGCGTGGTATATCCAAGGGAAACATGAATTTGGATCATTCATTCATCAGTATTCTCATGCAGGATTGCACAGTGGAGGCAGGCAAGCAGCGGAGGAGATTTGAGCCAGTGATTGATTCAGATCTGAGCTGGTTTGTGTGTAATAGAGGTGGAGATACTTGTGAGAAGTCTTATGCTGTGTAATGTTACATGACTCAATAATTAATATACAGATAGTTGGGGTTTTTAGCGAGATGCTTTCCCCAGGATACATACTGTGTTAATGTGTGAATGCTCTTGATGTTTTATTGTTATTGATGCTACTATATTGATGATCAACGTAGAGGAGCTTATGTATTGTGTATGTTTTCCACAATAGTACATGATCGGGATAATCTCCATTGAATATGTCTTAAATTATTCAAAATTTCTACATTGTTGGGGTAGTTCTCTCTAGGAAAGAGAACTATCCTGAATGGTTGAGAAAGATAAAACACACTCTCATTTTCAATGAGTTATGGAAAGGAGTTTGTTTAGGGGAAAGAGATGATGAACCTGCAAAGCCCACCTCATATAATGAGATTTCCATTTGGGAAAACAAGAAAAATAAGGCCTATGCCTTGATTGAAGTATATGTAAATGAAGAGGTTAGTCACCATATTTCACCATTTTCAAATGATTTTGAAGCCTTACAGAGATTGAAGGAACTCTATGATTCACACTCTAAACTTGAAGTTGTCCAATTGATGATTAAATTGTTCAGTCTTGAATTGAAAAATGATGATCCTTGTTAGGGCCTAAATCTACCTCAGGCTGAGAAAGGCACGTTTAGGGTAACATCAAACAACGCTTAACCTGGTAGCTAGCCCTACCAAGTCGGGAGAGGGCTCTCTCCTTGTCAAGCTCAGGAAAATATAGCAAATGAAGCTTGAGATGATTGATGTAAAGACTAATTTTAGGCTAGGTATATGCTCAGAGGAGTTTGATTGAATTTTATGCTGGTTTGCTGGCTCAAATGTGAAAGTCAGATTTGGGTCCGGGGAATGGACTCAGTTTTGCAGAGTTTTCTATGGGGCGAGGTAGGCAAATGCTTTAGTACTTTAAATTGAATGAGATGGAGAGTCTTAAGACTAGTGAGGATTTTGAGAGGGCATGAGAGTCTCAGGAGTCCTATTCAAACAGTAGAAACATAAAAAACTAAACAAACCCTAGGTAGAGCACTGCAAAATCAATGATTTCTACCTTTATCCTTGATTCATTTAGTTTAGCTGAAAAGAGAGAGATAATGGCATACATAAACACATGTAAACTTGAATTACAGAAGAAGAAACAATACCAAATCAACTTTCCACAAGAATCCCACAAAATGTTGAAAACCTTGGTCTATTCCTTTGCCAAACTGTAGAGATGAATGTACAATGTTGCTCAAAGCTTTCACAAGAGTCCAACCTTGACAAATGACTGAAAAAGTACTAGATATAGGAAACAAACAACTCATGCTAGGCTTTAGGGGTCGAATTCATGAGTTTAGGAGCTGTTTCAACAAGATTTAAACTAAGAACTAAAAAGTAAGCAGTGGAACAACTTGCCTCTAAAATCTAAGAAACTGATTCATTCAGTTCAAAACTACCTTTTCATGATGTATCTACCTCCATGAGTGAATTTTCAAAATTTTTACATCAAAGTCAATCAAGCTACATCAATTTACATCATGAGTTTGACCATGAGAGAAAAAAGTCAAACTGAGAAAAAACTAGGGAAAAAACAGAGTTTTTTGTCAAAAATAACAATTTTTCATCCTGTGCACTATGCCACTATCCCTGTGTGTAGCACCTTTTTTCAGCTGATTTTGGAGGCCTTCCTAGGCATCAAATTTAATCCAAGTGGTCTTGTTGGAAATTTCTATCTGTCTACTTTCTAGAACAAGTGAAATTTCTGAAATTGGTGTCCATTTGCCCCTCCAAAAGTGAGTTCTCCCAACACTGCTTCCTATGTGACAAAAAAGGGGCAGAAAGGGCATTTTTGAGGTGTTTTTGACCCTTTTGGAGGCCCAAAACTTGACACAACGTTCTAGTAATTTCCAGACATTCATAGTTTTGCATGAGGAATCCAAAAATGTAGATTTTTCCTCTAGAGGAGGTCTCTAGAAAAAGCAAGTGTCGAGTGGCGCTACGCACCAGGCAAAAAAACCTGTTTTTTCCTTAAAAAATTCAAAATTGACAAAAAGTGTGCCAAATTTCTTGAAATCTGGGCTGAGTGACCTGCTTCAAGTACTATGTTGGGCTAAGGAAGCCTCATCCAATATTTTGAGTCTATCTTGGTCTTTCTTCCTCCTCAAAGTTTTCCTCAACTTGGCCTTTAAGGTCCTTATCCTCGCTTTGCAAATCTTGTTTCTTGCCAAATAGTGATAGGCCATGTGCCTTAACATATTTTTCTCTTTTTTGGCCTTCTCCAGTAGCTTCTTCAAGTACATGTTTGTCCTCTCTAGCCAAGATTCACGATCAACTTCAATCTCTTGCTCTAGTGGTGTCAATTTGATTTTCCTCCTCTTGGCTGCTTGCTAGTTTTCTCTTATATTTTGCAGTTCCATGATCGTCTGCTGATCCTTCAACTGCTTGTTCCTTTGCTCAAGGTAATTTATAATCCACTTAGCTCTCTCCAAGTTAAGAGCAAAGGCATGAATGTCAGCTTCTTGTTCCTGGATGATTTCTTTGAGTTTTGAGCTTTTGGAGCCCAAATTAGTGTTGTCATCTTGAATGAGAATGATATCTCTCTCTTGACCTTCAGAATGCCCTTCATCATGCACTGATTGTTTACCTTTATCCTATACCTGCTTTGTTTTTGAAGGAAACGAGACCCCTTCCACCCTGAGTGGAGATAGTACTCGTTTTGCTGCTACAAATAGCCTCCTTGTACCCTTTTGATAAGTGATGAATACTGACACACTGGTGGCTTGAGTCTCATGCACTTCTTGCTGATGTGAAGGCCCTCCTGCCTCATGAAAAACTGATGGGGTCACTTGAGGACTTGTGAAAACCTCATGTGAAATGAAATCATCCCATGAAACATTCAACAAGCTTAGCTGATGCAAAACCACAATTTTGATCAATGCAAAGTGATAAATGTTGTTGTACTGTTGATGAGGAGGCTTTCTTTTCACTAATGTAGTCATTTTCTCAATATTCCGACACATGAAATAGGGGAGGCTCATCATCCTCACCCTAGTGAAATGCATCAGTAATCTAATATGGTAGGTGTACAAGTGAGAAAATCTTGCTTCAGAGCTGAAGTATTTGATAATTAGGTTCATGAGTGGAGCATATGCGTCCTGTAGGTACAGGAAAGGGAACGCCCTACTGATCTGCTTCTGATAGCCAAATTTGATATAAGGCTCATAATGTTCTTTGTCCACCAGCTGTCCCTTGTTCAACTATTCACCCACATTCAGAATACTTGTTGCTTCAGCTATAGTTTCAAGTGTCAAAGTAAATGTAACACCTACGAAATTGACCTAGCCATTGTGAATATAGAGGACAAATAATCTAGCAAGCTCGTGGTGGTATTTGACTCTTTTCACCATCTCACAAAACTGATAGCAAGACTAATGTTTGAAACATGCTACAGCAAGAGGACAAGCCAATAGCTATGTAAGTATAGTGGGCTCCTCCCAGATGTGTTTTCTTACCTTGTGAGGTTTTCTTAGTGCATGAATTTCTTGTGAGGAATCACTCACTGTTTCCTCATCTTTTTCATAAGGCAAATTTGTTTCCATGTTTGCCACTATATGGTGTTTCAATGATGAGTATGAAGAGATTTTAAATGAAGAATATTTGTTTGCTGTTTAATGAAAGAGATTGATGAGTGGGATTGTGAATGAGGGGCTGTGATGCTGGTTGTAGGGCATTTTTTTTGTGAGTGGCAGGGTTTTGGGAATTCCAATTAGGGTTTGGGAATAGTGGGAATTTGTTAGGTATTAGGGTTTTGGGGATGAGGGGGTAGGATGAGTGTGAATAAATGTAGTGAAGAGGGATGGTGTAAATGATGTAGGGGAACAAACAACAAAAATGACAATTTTGCAAACCCTAGGCAGGTTTTTTTAACTGACTATGCAACAAACTAGGGTTTTATCTTTCTCATATTGAAACACCATGAATGAGGATGGAAACCCTTGCAATGGCACTTAGGAATGTTTCACTTACTTGTGGAATAAAGATGGCAAGATTTTGAAACTTAGCAGGTTGATTTGAGTGAAGTCTGGGCTCAGAAGGATCGGTGCACCGCACCAAGGCACAGGTGCGCCACGCCACTCAGGTGTGCCACACCAGTTCAATATCTAGTACAAATTCTGTGCTCTGTGCACCGCACCGACTAGGTGCGCCACGCCACAACCCAGATGCGCTGCGCCCAGCAAGCTTTCACATTTTTGCTGCAATTTTTCTCCCTTGGCCTCAAATTGTGATTTGCTCTTGTTTCTTTCACTTCTTTTGGCACAAATGAATTCTTCAACATGAAAAACACTTTATCTACCCATGAATTTAATTTTTCACTTTAAAAAAACCCACTTTTCTAAAGTTTGCTTTTCACTTTTTCTTTACAACTCTGTTTTGGTAGTTTGACTTGCTTTTTGACTTTTGATGGACTAAATGCTTTGAATTTCTGACCCTTTTGTAGGAGCTAGAGTGTAGGAGCTTGGCAAGGTGACCAGGGCTACATGTCCGGACTTATTACATATAGGAAGAATAAAATTACATGAAATTTATATACATAGAAGAAAAAGCTCTGATTATTGAAATTTTTGATGATGAGAATTTATTTGACCTCCTCATGTGCCTGCTGACCATTATTGAGCTTTTACAAGACTTTAATGACAAACCCTAGACCTAATGATACCTAAAAACCCTAAAAATGGCTTTCATAAATTTAAAGACAAAAAATGACTGTAAATGACCTGAATTTGTGAAAATAGGCCAACAGGTAAAGGCCATGAGGGAAAATTGATAATATGTCACTACCATCAGATGATCCATGACCTAATGGAATGCAACTGATCGAATGAGACACCTAAAATTCAATGCAACAAGAGAATTTTGATCACTGATGGAGGGATGAAGATACTGACACTAATAACCCTCTTGCTTTAGCATCAAAAGTAAGATCTATTATGCATGATATCAAAACCATTGGTGTTCAAATAGACATTCCTCTTATAGCTTATGTCAAGGCACTATATCCCACTTATTCAAATTATCTTGAGTCATTGCAAGCAAGTGGAAACATGAAGGAGATTACCTTTGACTTCCTTGAGAAAACGTTTGTTGAGAGAGAAGGATTTTGGGAAGAAGACAACTCCTCAATCTTCTGAAGAAGTTGTGTATCTTACACATAAAGAGAAGAATCATGCTCAAGATTCTTCTAAAGGAAGAGGTGGCCGAAGAGGAAGAGGAAGAAGAAATTTTAGAGGCATGGGGGGCAAACAATTTCAAGGAGAAAAGTCTGATTTCATTGGATATGTTGCAATAGAGATGGATATGTTGCATCCACATGTAAGTTGCATTGGGACATAATTGAGCAGGGAAGAAATGAAGCCAAAGGTAAAATCCATGACAAAAGAGAAAGGTAAAGCACCCGAATCCACTCATTATGTTGTGGCATATTGTAATATTGGAGTAATTGAAGACTTATTTAATGATTCACTTTCTTCTTGGAGAAATGTTTGGTTGCTTGATTCAAGAGAAACTTGCCACATGAATTCTAGAAGATATTTTTTTGAAGAATTTACTGACAATGTTGATGGAGCAATATACTTTGCAGACAAATCAAAACTTAAGCCATCAGGCATTGGCACAATCAACCTCAAATTGCCTGGTCTTCTAGATGTTCTTCTACATGATGATTTATATCTCTCAGAGTTGAGGAGAAACTTGCTGTCCTTGGTCCACATCTGCCAACAAGGACACTTCATTCATATGTTTGATGGAAAGGTTGAGGTCAGAAAAGCATCAGATCACTCACTTGTCATGACGGGGATAGAAGAAGAAAGACATCTGAAGCTGCAAGGTACCTTTGCTCGTGCACAAAACTTGTCATATAGTTCTCGTTATGATGAAGGTACATTTCCATCAAGTCCTTTATCGCATGCTATATTTGGACACTTGAACTATGGCAGCCTTTGCTCGTTGAAGAAAAATGATGTTACTAGTTTGCCTACAATTCCTAGGAAACTTAAGCAATGTGATGCTTGTATTCTAGGAAAGCATAACAAACAATCTTTTCATGATTCACATTCCAGAGCACATAGAAAAATTGAACTCATTCATTCAGACTTATGTGCCCCAATGCCCATTCCTTCTGCAAATGGAAATAAATATGTGATGACATTTATTGATGACTACACCAGAATGTTTTGGGTTTATTTATTGAAGAACAAATTTGATTCTTTTCAAACATTCAATAAATTTCATGCATGGACTGAAAATGATGCACAATATCATATTGGCTCTATTCACACTGATAATGGAAAATAATACACTTCAAATGAATTTGAAAACTATCTTCACTAGCATGGGATCAAACATCAAACAATTGTACCTTATATTCCCCAATAGAATGGAGTAGCTAAAAGAATGAACAAGGCTTTTGGAAATACTAAGGTGGAGGGGGAGGGGGGTGAATCAATATTTCTAACAATTTGTATTAGATCTAGTACCTTCACTCAAAGCCTAGCAGCTCGAAGGTAGATCCTTAAAACACAAATGGCAAAGCCAAGGAAGAAAGCCTCCAATCCTCCTAAAGATGTATCTTCCTCAACCATGAAAACTGAAGACAATCAAATTGAGAAAGTTCCAGCGTTCAATGGAAACTTTGATGTATGGAAGGTAAGAATGAGAAATTTCTTAATGGCTCAAGGAGTTGGATTATAGGAATCAATGATTATTGATAGCATGATGGACAATGAATCCAAGGAGTAAAATACAAGAGTAATGAAGACAATTTTGAATTGGCTGCCGAATTCTATAAAGAACAATTGGAAAAATGTTTGTTAGGAAAATATATATGGGACAAAATTCATGACCTTCACTCAAAATGAGCATTGACCTTGACCACTATTCAATAAAATGATGGAAAGTGGGAAGGAAATCCAAGACCCATCAAGGAAGCTGAAGACAAGAAAAAAACATCAAGGCTAGAGAATACCTAGAAGAAGAAGGAATAAAAGAAGACTTTGAAGAAGATATCTTGACTAAACTTATTGTTGCCATGGTAGAGATTAAAAGTTTTAAAAAGGAAAATGAGGCACTTAAGAAGAAAGCACAAAATGGTGACCAGGACAAGACAAGAAAGGAATTTGACCTTTTCAAGCTTCAAGCACAAGAAAGAGATGAGGAGCTCACCAAACTTAAGGAGGAATTTCATCAAAACAAAAGAAAGCATCATGAAGAAGTCGTATCCATGACAAATCAATTGGATAAGGAAAAATAAAAGGGAAGAAACTTTGTCAAGCCACCTTGAACAAAGACTCAAGTGCTTGAACAAACTTGAAGCAAAGATTGGTCAATACAAGGAAGAGTTCTTCTCCCTTAGATCTCAACTAGAAGAGAAGGAGGATGGCATCAAAAAGTTAAGAGCAAAAATCATCTCGCTCAATGCCGAAACATGTAAAGATATGAGGATCAGGGAAGAAATGGAGAGAAGTCTAGCTAAGGAAAATGAAGAAATCTTCAAAATGAAGTAAGATATCATCTACCTTAAAATAGAAGCAAATGAAGCAACTTGTATCAAGGAAGTGATTGAGAAACAACTTGCTAAGAAGAATAATGATTGTGAAATATTGGAAGAAGATATTGTCTCCCTTAGGAAAAAGGTTGAAGGGATGGACAAAATCTTGAAGAGCTCTCAAGCCTTGGATGACATGCTTGGCCATCAAAGATATCCATTTGATAAATCAGGTCTTGGCTATGCATGTAAACCCTCAAATAAGGATGATACAAACCCTAAGGCTCCAAACAAAAAGGATGTGGAAAATCTTGGAAGAAATGTTGATGCTCCCAATTCGAGCGAAGTCAAGAGTCAAGTTGACATTAGAAGAAATCCTACTCCAAGAAGAAATGCAAAAGGCATCAAGAATACAAAAGGCGATGAACATCAACAAATACTTCCAAGGCAAAAAGATTTCAGGACGAGATCAAGGAAATCTTCATCTCCTAGGTACCAAAGTATATTTATTGGTTATTGTTATTCTTGTACAAACTTTGGCCACATGGAAAAAGATTGTAGGGCTTATCACAAGGATAAATATAATGGTCCCTGTCAATCTCCGAGAAGAAATTTTTCAAGAAGAAGTCATGAATTCTTATTCATGAACAACATAGAGTGCTTCAAGTGTCATAACATTAGATCACATGATTGTAACTTGACCTGGGCCCCTACAAGAACGATTCCAGAGAAGAAAGTTATACAAGTATGGAGAAGGAAACAAATTGAATCTGGAAGTCCCTTGAACACTCTAGCCAACAACACATGTTGTTGACTTGATGAAGTCATCCTTGATATCCCAATTGTTTGATGATGAGACTCTTCCAAAAGAGAGACCATGCATATAGTTAGGGGGATCTTGGGATCATTCTCACAGAAGCTATTCGTGAAAGGGCCCTAAGAAATCCTTGATGAATCACTCATGGAAAATCATCCTTTGATAGATCTTCTCTCGTAAGAATTTCCATTGAAGAACATGATCCTTATTCATCCATGAACTACTATTGAAGATGTCTTCCACTTGATCACTAAGAAAATAATCTTTCTTGAGCTAGAGGAGGTTGTGTAGACAGGGGGAGTTGGTTCATCATGTGAAAATTTATAAACTAAAATTCTATTACTACAACAACTGATTTATTTCACCTACTTATTATACTCAATAAGTTATTTACAATATTCCTTCAACAAATATTAAAATAAATTCTACTGCAGTTATCACACAATTATGCAAAGAAAAAATACATGCACAAGAATCAATCACATCGACGCAGTTATTTTTGGAAAATTGTCCCCAAAAAAACCCAATGCGGGGAAACCGGTGCAGTAGATGAGGGCTTTATTAATATTCAACAGAAATTACTTTTACAAGGAATGATTTTACAGAGAAACTGAAAGAAAACACCTAAGAATTTCCCTCTAAGATCATCTGACACTTTGGAGACCCTACTCCCACTTCTACGTCACCCCTGTGTCACTCTGATTGAACTAGCGTGGCTTTGAGTGGCTTTGCGTCCCTCTGGGTCAGCCTGCATAGGCCCTGCATCTCTCCTCTAGAATGCATCTCTCTTTCTGCATTGTCTTCCACTGACCTTGCACCACCTCCTCCTTGATCACTGCTTCTTGTTGAAGCCCTCCTCTTCCTCCACCCTGCAACTCCCTTTGAAATCGATCTCCTCTTCCTTGAGAATCAAATCTCCTTGAGATAGTGAGTATCTATCAGTGTATCTACAAATGACCCTCAAGTATTATCTTATACTTTTCTTGTTTATAAATCAACGATCGAGATTAAGTCCCTAATCAACGACTAAGATTAAAACAGACTTAATCCTCGTCTCTTAGAAGCTTCTCATCCTTATCTTTATTAATACCCATTAATATTTTTATTTTCCTAAGTTTAGACTTAGGAACCCATTAAAAATATTAATTATTTTAATAACTCCTTATTTGGATGGAAATTCTCAAAAAAATTGATGGGTCTCGGAGATCTCATGTGTCTTAGCCTCTCTTCCAAATTTCAAGGCTAGATCACATTTGATGCTACCAAAAATCAACACTCCCACTTAGTGAGGAATGTGCTTTAGCAATGTTTCACTATAGAAACATCACATTGATCTACCGCATCGGTACCTGTGTTGATGCTTGGCTTGCTGCTTCACATCCCCTGCATTGTTGCTTGCTATACTGCTACCCATGACACTGCCACTGCTACTGCTACTCTTGTACTGCAGCTCCCTCTCAACTCGCTGCATCATGTTGCCCATTGCACTACCACTGGTAACTATTGCACTGCAACTTCTAATACTTATCCATTATTGAAATGGATTCTTTACCATCTCCATCTTCTCCCTGAAATGAACAAACTTTGTTCTTCCTAGAGCCTTGGTGAGGATCTTTGCCACCTGTTCTCCTATAGGAGTGTACCTCAAATGTACTGATACTCGTTGGACATAGTCTCTGACAAAGTGACACTTGATATCAATATTCTTTGACTGAACATGAAATACTGGATTCTCAGAGGGCTTGATGCAACTCTTATTATCACACATGATTCTAGTCACTTCCATCCTTTTCCTGAATAGATTCAAAAGCAATTTCCTAAGCCATATGGCTTTGTATGAAGCTGTTCTAGATACCATATATTCTGCTTCAGCTAAGCTCAAAGTCACAGATTTATGTTTCCGACTGCACTAGGAGGTCATTCCTAATCCAATGTTGAAACAATACCTAGTTGTACTTTTTCGATCTATTGAAATTCTAGCCCAATCTACATCAGTGAACCCACTTAGCCTGATGTCATTGCCTCTGGTCTACAATACTCCATGCTCGACTATTCCTTGTATATACCTGAGAACATGTTTGGTTGCTGCCCAGTGTGCCCTCTTAAGTTCTACCATGAAATGACTGAGGATGTTGACAGCGTAACAAATTTATGGCCTAGTATTGACCAGATACATCAGGGACCCTATGAGATGTCTGTACAAGGTGGGATCAACATCTTTATCTTCTGATGCATCAATATTCTTCCAGTTGGTGATCATTGGAGTAGCCATATGTCTATAGTCCCACATACTGAATCTCTTCAATATTTCTGTAGCATATCTCCCTTGTCCCAGGAAGATCTCCCCCTTCTGCTGCCAAACTTCCAACCCCAGAAAATAATGCATTTGCCCTAAATCCTTCATGTCAAATTTTGTGGCTAGGTTCTTCTTGTAGTATTTGATGAGCCTAGATGATCCTGTCAAGAAGAGATCATCCACATATAACACTAGGATCAGAGGCTCATTCTCTACAACTACATAGTAGAGATTAGGGTGTGCGTCACTAATGAGGAACCCCATCTTCTGCAGGTAGCCATCAATTCGATCGTACCATGCCCTAGGTGTCTATTTCATCCCATGCAAGGCTTTCTTTAATCTACATAATGATATATCTTCTCATGTGTCTCAAAACCTTATGGTTGTTCGGTGTATACTCCACCATAGCAGCTACCCATACTTGATGTTGAACGACCTCTTGAAAACTAAAAGGTTCCCCAACCTGAGCTACTAAGGCCTGGTATCTGTCTCGTTGTCTTTGCTCCCTTTTAGTATTCTTGGGTGCACCAATGAAGTATTCTGCATCTTGTAGAATCTATCGAAGTTACCAGCTCATTCTTCCACTCGTATTAGGTACACCTATCAACTTCTCTTCTTCCTGAGATTCCTCTTGTTCTGAAGCCTTGTCTTCAGGAGGATTTCTAGTACCAGTTTCCATTGGTTGAAGTGGTCTGACCAACGACTCGTCTTTTGACTGCTCCTTGGAAGACATTTCTCAGGATTTTCTAAAATCTCTATCCTCCATGAACTTTACATCCTGCCAAATTACTACCTTCCTAATCCTTGGAAGATACTCTATATGGCTTAGCATTCTCGCTATATCCCACAAGATATCCTTTCTCAGGAGTTTGGTCTAATTTATTTCTTTTCTCTTTGGGTATATGACAATATGCTAAACTCCCAAATATCCTAAAATGACTGACTTCAGGTATCTTCCCAATGAAGACCTTCTTTAGAGTGATTTTTCCCAATGCCTTGTGAGGAGTCTTGTTCTGGACATAAACTGCCATGCTGCATGCTTCTTCCCACAGGAATTTAGGCATATCCTGATCATACAACATTGCTTTTGCTGCTTCCACAATAGTCCTATTTTTCCTTTCTGCTACTCCATTATGCTCCGGATTGTAGGGAGTTTTCCACTCTCTTCTTATGCCTTAGTACAAAAATCTATGAATTCCTTATGTCATGCGGAAAGAGTTAATCTTGCGGACAAAACCAACCTCCCTAGAAGCTTAAGGCTTTCTAGTGACAAACAAGACAATTAAGAACAATCCTTCTCTAAATATGCATTTACCATATAAGAAATCAAATGTTTAGATCCTACCTGCAGTCCAACGCTGTTGTACTAGTCCAACCTCGTCGATCCAGATGAGCTCCTCCTTCTCTTTGAAACCTGCATTCACTGACAATCAAACGATTAAATAGCACCTGAACATCTCATAAAATAAAACATATTTAACATACAGACCAAGGAGTATATGAAACAACTCATAAATAACAAATTGTTGAGAAGAATGGACTTATTTGTATTAATAGGAAACAAAAGAAACCATTACAACCTGAGCCTTGGTGTTGTGCAGGTCCCTCCTAGGGTCCAGCAAGATTTCTCCTTTACTTTGATAAGCTCACCCACTTCCAAATGAAACAAGAAAGGATGGAAATCTCTCCTCACAAGCTTCTATAAGGAAGTCCTAATTCCAACAGCATCTACCCTTAGGAATATTCAGCTTTCAACCTCCCTCCCTTCTGGCCCAATGCCTGTATTTATAGTGCTCTAGAGGAAGTTAATCAGGTCCACCATCAATGGGATAAGCCCCTCTTTGGATGGGATAGCTCCCCTCTTGATGGGATAAGTTCCTCTTTCATAGGGATACATGAACCATTTGGAGGCGCTCAATACAAGTCGAACAAGCTTCTAGAATGCTCTAGAAATGATCACAAGTAACTTTTTAAGATGAAACTCGCGCCTTTTGACCTTTACAGGGGTACGCACCCACCCCTTTACATACAGAGCGTACAAGT
>APFE030600765.1:510084-554067 GCA_000404065.3 Pinus taeda | reverse complement strand
TTGCCCGGCTCTCCCTTGTCCCTTCGTTTCGGTGAGTCGTTTGAGGGCGCGCGTGTGAACTCGTTCGGGCGGGTCGTTCGGGTGAACTCGTCCGGGCGGGTTGTTCGGGTGAAATCGTTCAGGCGTGTAACGCCCTGGGAACTGGGCGCGCCACACGACAGTGGGCGTCCTGAACGACGATGGGCAGACCCGCCACTAAACGGTCCGGTTGGGCGACCCGACACAAATGTACTCTTAACCGGTGTAACGCAGGAAGGCATCGGGCAGCATGGGCGGGGGACGGAGGCGAACGCCCGAACGAATACACATGGGCGGACAGCGGAGGCGGAGCGCCCGAACAAATGTAAGTTTGACACGGAGAGTCGGGCGGTGGGTGACACGAACGTGTACCCACCCGCACCGGGTGTTGAACGAACGACATGGGCGGACGGCAGAGGCGGAGCGCCCGAACGAACAGGCAACTCGGCGAACGATGGGGTGGACTAAACAGCAAAGGGGAATGTGCGATGGGCGGACCCGAACAGCAGGCGCGCGACGTGGGCAGGAGTACCGAACAGCGAGCAAAGCAACACGGGCAAGACCAAACGGCACAAACCGCCAAGCGACATGGTCCACACAAAGATCGAACGCACGGAGGACAAGGGCGGACGGGTTACATCGTGGGCGTGGGTGGCCATATGAAATAGGCCGACCCACCCCGAACGATAAACAACACGCCACCCGAAATGGAATAAGACGTCGGCCGAAGGAAGTAGGGGCGTCGTTCAAGCAAAAGGGAGGTCGGCTTGAGTAACCGACACTCCACCAAGTGAGCGAGGAACCTTATAAGTATGAGGGCGCTCATTTGGACAAAGGCATCAACTCAAGCTTCGATAGCTCTCTCTACACATTCGGTCTTCAAGTACCTTCGCACAACAGGCCAAGCGACGATGTGAAGGAGACCTCGGCGTCTAAGGGGAAGAAGAGGTCGGGACTGACTCGGTGGAGACAGGTCGAAACGTGGGTGAACGAAATAGTGCAGAACGCACTCGGACGGTGACAGGTCTGAACGAAACAGGGCGACGAGTGCCATCGGCGAAAAGCGCAAGCAGTGCGCATCGAGGCACGCTAAAAGCAGCTGCGGTAATTCGGTAGTCTGTGGGTCCGTGGATCGGTCGAACGACCGTATGGTTTTCGGTTGGGTCTGAATCGTGCCCGAAACGGGACGAGGTAAACGGCTGGGATAGTCGTGCAGGTCGAAAACTTGGTTGGTAGCGTGCGGCCCAACGGGCGCACCTATCCTTTGTAATACGAATTGATATTGTTAATGAGTTAACAGTTGGGCGGCCCGGTTTGGGTTGGCGCCCGGTTCTTCTATATCTTGTGTTGATTATATGGTGTTAAGTTTATTATTATCTCTTGAATATTCGGTGAATGTATAATTACTATTGGATATTTAAGTAAAGAGATTAAATAAGAAAAAACACATAATTAATACAGTCGAAGAACGAATTCGGTATTCATAAAGGTAAAGAGGCGTAGTCTGCTTATGCCCGAACCCGGCATAAGGCAGTGCCGCACCCCTTATAAAGGCAAAAAAAATATAAGGGCGTGACAGAGTAAAGAGATTAAATAAGAAAAAAACACATAATTAATACAGTCGAAGAACGAATTCGGTATTCATAAAGGTAAAGAGGCGTAGTCTGCTTATGCCCGAACCCGGCATAAGGCAGTGCCGCACCCCTTATAAAGGCAAAAAAAATATAAGGGCGTGACAGATGGCGCTCATTTGGACAAAGGCAGTTCATTTGGAGCTGGTGAACCACATGGCAGTTCATTTGTCCAAAAGACCATCTGTCACGCCCCTATATCCGGTGTGGTCTTCGCCTTTCGTTTTGGCAGTTCATTTGTCCAAAAGACCATCTGTCACGCCCTTATATTTATTTTTTTCTTTATAAGGGGTGCGGCACTGCCTTATGTCGGGTTCGGACATATGCAGACTACGCCTCTTTTCCTTCATGAATACCGAATTCGTTCTTCGACTGTATTAATTATGTGTTCTTTTCTTATTTAACCTCCTTGCTTAAACAATTATACATTAACTGAATATTCAAGAGACAACAATAATCTTAACACGACATAATCAACACAAGATATGGAAGAACCGGGCGCCAACCCAAACCGGGTCGCCCAACTGTTAACTCTTTAACAATATCAATTTGTATTACAAAGGATAGGTGCGCCCGTTGGGCCGCACGCCATCAACCAAGTTCTCGGCCTGCACGACTATGCCAGCCGTTTACTTCGTCCCGTTTCGGACACGATGCAGACCCAACCGAAAACCCACACTGTATCTCCTTCGCTCGGTCGCTCTAACGTTCCACCGAACGGATGGCTGCGTGTGTTCTCTGTATACGTTAACCATACACCAATCCCGACTACGGTCTTTCCTTCACCGAATGGTTACACTCACGTGCCTGTCGTTCGATCCTATCGAACTGTCGCAACTTGTGCTCCCTCTACTCGGATAAATGAACAGACCTCCGATCTTTTCCCCGAGCTGTCGTGGTCTCACTCTGACGCCGTTCCGCCGAATACTACTGTTTCGACCGACTGTTTAAACCACCGTGCTCATAAGACTCGTTGCTGCCTGCGGTGTATTTGACGGTGCGCTCCTGCACCTATCTCCGACTTCGACTGTCCACTGTCCTCTGACCGAACCTGGTGACTGTTCAGTTGACCCGTGTACCAGTCCGAATCGTCTAGCTGTTCAACGACTGTAGTATCAAATCGGTCCACCGTTGACTGTCTCTATGACTGAGCGCCTCTGCGCATTCGCTCAACCGATTACCGATTTCTACTATTCGTATAGCAGTGCGCTCTCGCACTTAGCTCAGAACTGACTGTCTTACGCTGCCAATCTCCAATCGATCGTGTTGATTGCCTTCCTAGCCCGCGTCTCAGTCCTCCGCGCTCTCTGTTTGGTTGGATGCCGAACTCAGAACTCCCGCCACCCGATCAGCTTCGTCTAACCAGGAAGTATCGCCGCGGGCAAGATCTATTCACTGCACCCACGATTCCTTTGCCGCGTCGTTCTTTTTACGACCAATTCCGAATATGCAAAGATCTTAAGCGCAGGGATCTGCGCTCATCTTTCGTATCCACTTGTTCGATGTAAGAAAGACCCGAGTGAATCGATGATGGATTAGTCTCCATTTCATCCATCTATTTATATGTTTCTTTGATGGCAATGAAATGAACTTTAAATGGCAACACGGGAAAGAGGAACTCAATAAATTCCTTGAACACCTTAATAGAATACCAAAGGGCATCAATCTCACGATGGAACTCAAGGAAAATAATAATATTCCCTTATTTGATGTAATAATTACAAGAAATGAGGATGAGAGTTTAGGACATCAAGTATTAAAAAATAAGACACATGTTGATAGCTACCTCCATGTAGACTCTCACCACCACGTTGCAAAGAAAATTAGGGTCTTGAATACCTTGGCCTTAAGAGTTGTAAGGATATCTGATAATGAACACTTAGAAGAGGAATTGAACCACCTTACCAAGGCATTAAAGGAAATTGGCTAAAAAATTAAAAACATCTCTAAATTTATCAAGAGGGAAAATAGAGGAAATAACCCTCCTTCAAAACTCAATAAACTCACAACCGCCTCCTAGCAGGAAAGCACGTATCCATAAATTCGTGGTGTTACTAATAAAATAACCAAGGTTCTTAAGAAAAGGAATAATTGATCTATTTTCAAACCATTAGAGATAATCAAACAAAAATGAGATACGTAAAATATATCAATGACTAGTAGCAACTCAAGCGAGTGTACATAATCAATTTCTCTTGTGGTATATGTTAGAAAATAATTAACGGAGCAATGAAACACATACAATATTGTGGAAACAAAAATATAGAAATGTATAAAACAAGAGAGACACACAAATATTCATGGCTCACCCAATTTGGGCTATGTTCATGAAGAAATAATCAGTCCTTCGTTTTATATTATCCAGCAAAATGAAGAGATACAACCTAGAGTAAATCCATTGTAATTTCCTCTTTGATCTCACACATAATTTCCTCTCTCTTTCTCTCTTAGAATAATTATACACAACCGAAATACCATTCCCTCATATAGAAAAAGGCTTTCCTTCTATGGAAAAAATCCCTAAATTAACATAACCTCTACCATCATATCATCTACCAAATCAACAACCAAGATTGCCTATGAAATTACAATATTTTACAAGGAAACTTTTCATCAATTTTTATTTTCAGGGGTGCCGCCCCTGGACCCCTCATTTGGGGGGATGGTTCCCCCCGAACCCCCTGCATGGAGGGGTGTACATTATTCATAGGGTATACATATGGTTGAAACAAAAAACCTATGAACAATCAGGAAGATAATCAGGCTCCACACCCAACAATATCCCAAGTCTTGGAGACTGATTGTATAAACTCAATTGTTGATTCACTTGCTGGACAATGATTCCACTTGGACCTGGTTGTTTATCATCTTCACCATCATACTTGAAGACCAATTGAAACTAAGTAGAATCTTAGTTTCTCCCCGGTTACAAATTTTATTAACATATCTGCAGGATTTTGGCTAGTGTGTATATTTTCCAGCTTCAACTATTCATCTTCCTACACTGACCGTCTGAAATGGTACTTGATTTGTATATGTTTAGTCTTGGAATGAAATTATAAGTACTTTCAAGATGAATGGCACTCTGTATGTCACTATATAACCTTCTCATCTCCTGCTTCTTGCCCAATTAATCCATAAAACTTTATAACCAAATGATTTCTTTACTAGCCTCGGTAGCAGCAACATACTCTACTTCTGTTGTTGAAAGTGCAAACACTTTGCATTTTTGAAACCCAACTGATAGTTGTTCCACCTACAGTTAATACATACCCTATGGTGCTCCTCCTATTATCTCTATCACCTGCTATATTTGCATCAACATATCCCTCTAGACCGATGTTTGAAACCCCAAAGCATAATGCTTGATTTGTGGCACCTCTCAAATACCCGAGAATCCATTTCATTGCTATCCGATGCTCTTTTCCTAGATTTTTCATATACCTTCTTACAACTCCCACTACATGTGCAATATCAGGCCTTTTGCAGACCATTGCATACATTAAGTTTCCAACTGTTGATGCATTAAATTTACACATATAATCCATTTCTTCCCGAGTCATGGGACACATCTCCTTACTTAGTTTGAAATGGCTAGCCCAAGGTGTACTAACTGGTTTTGTATTCTGCATATTAAATCTTTCCAACACCTTTTCTACGTACTCACTTTTAAACAATGTTAATTTGTGATTTTTCCTATCTCTAGTTATTCTCATACCAAGGCTTTGTTTTGCAGCACCCAAATCCTTCTTTGCAAATGAATTTTCCAATTTTCCTTTGAGAATATTTATTTCATGCATGTTAGACCCTGCAACAAGCATATTATCTACATATAATAACAATATAATATCGCTGCCATCATTTTGGCTTTTAAGATAAACAAAATTATCAAAATGGCATCTAGTATAACCTTGTTCAGGCATAAACCTATCAAATTTTAGATACCATTGCCTTGGAGCCTGTTTTAAGCCATACAATATCTTCTTCATTTTTCACACTAATTTCTCCTTCCCTCATATCCTTATGGTTGTTTCATATATATTTCTTCCTTCAAACCCCCATGGCGAAAGCTTGTATTTACATCTAACTATTCAAGATGAAAATCTTCCACTACCACTAGACTTAAAATAGTTATTATTGAATTCATTTTAAAAAGAGAAAAAATTTCTTCAAAGACTATACCTTTCTTTTGTGCAAACCTCTTCACCACAAGTCTAGCATTATACCTTTGTGATAAGCTTGGGTAAATGTGGGAGGATGTGTTACAGATTGGTATACCCATACATAGTAACTCTTTATCACATATTTACCCCAGTGGACCGATAAACTTGGGTAAGTGTGGGATGAGGGTGTTACAAAGTGGTATCAGAAATCATAGGTTTAACACCTGGAATGGATGGGTAGATTTTGTTTTTCATGCATGCATGTTAGTTTTCTATGTGATTGTTATGTGTGCATTGTGATATTCATTGTTACAGTTTGTGTCATCATGATGTTGATATCTTACATGAGATAGAGCAGGAGATGCAGATCATCAAAGCGAGGTTGCAACACTGGACTTCGAGGTAAGAGAAGATCGTCATTCAGGTTTGTATGCTAGGCAAGCAAATATGTTGGTTAATGATTGTTATATGCATTATGGTTATGTATATACTTGTCATTCTATTGTTGTTGTGTTTGCATGCATGATATATGCTAGTTGATTAGTGAGGTCATGTCCACGTGTGCCTGCTAGTCATGCATGGTAGTTGATTTGTTGTTATATGAATTGTGGTTGTACAAATGATGATTATGGTAATTGCATTTAGATATTGATGTTATATGTATCATGCTAATCTAGATTAGCATGTGCAGATGGTTATGATTATGATATTCAGGTATGAGTTGATATACTTGTGATATTGTGTCATGCTAATATGGACTAAATTGTGTAGATGTGATAGCCTCCCCTGAGCTACAATGAGGTATAAGTTCGATTATGTCATATATTTGGTTTATCTAACATGGTATGCTTACAGGTTTTTTGAATTTTTTATTAATCACACGATATGAGTATGTGTATATAAGATTGCATGAAGGAATTATCTTCTTTCCATTGAGAAATCTAGGGCATTGGCATTAAGTGATTTATCTTCTATTAGTGACTTCTTGTGAATTATTTCTACTTGTTTATATTAGGATCCTCTTCATGTTATATTATTAAGAGTAACCAATGCATAAACATAAATACACAAGAGACACAACATGTAGGCTATGAGCCAGGGCCAAAACCTCTCACTCTTGAGAGGAAAACCAACACAAATTCTTCTTATAGATATTCCAATTGATTAATACCAAGACCAAGACCCTTGACCTAGTAGCCACTCCAAGACCAGGACACACATTCTCTTGACAATCCTCTTCTTGACTCCTCTTCCACCGAGATCTTCATCATTTCCTTGATACTGAGATCTTCATTACTACCTTGACAACTTTGTTTCCTTCATGATCCCTTATCACAGAGATAATACTATGACCATAGAATTACCAACAACGAACTGTTATGTCATGAATGATGCCTTACTTGCACTTGATATAATACTGATACAAAAGTATTGTAGAGAAGCATCTATACTTTGATTATATTCATTGTGAATATATCCACTTCATAGATCCGAACTTCTTCGCTGAGATTACTATCATTGTGATTTGAGATTTTTTCTAGCTGCCACCTTAGACTTGATGCCACTATGATCTAATCTTCTAGAGGGATCCAATTCCATTCAACATTTTGTCACCCATATTCTTTGAAATACAAAGAGACTTTTCTATGGAGATCTGAAACTTTCTTACTATCTTATCCATCGAAAATTTCAGAGGTATGTGAAGTTTCTATTGTGGTAATGTGAAGAACCTAGCCTCCTATATATAGTGATTCATCCATATACTTAAGTTGACCTAAGCATCCGAATGGGTGGGCCTACTTAATGTGAACCTACATGAATTTGTCACCTTATTTAGAAGCCGACATGAAGAGAGTACTATATGCTTGTCGTTGGAGGGCTACATAGACTTCTATTTATTTGACATATGCTCAAGAACAACTCTTCATACATGACATTGACTCTTTGAATCTAATGATAAATACTAAGGCTATAAATGGGAGCCACTAATAAATAAAATATCTTGCTCATGAAACCCATGAAGCAAGATTTACAAAAATAATTGTATTCTCTTCATTTTATCATTTACGAAGATCATAATTACATGTCATTATGAAGGCCGAACCTAGTTACATTTTACAACACTCCCTCTTAACTAGGGAGGTATTCATAATGGTACTTGGTCATTCTCAATCTGAATAATTTCTCATAAGAAGATTCAGATTGGTAACCCATCTGTCTAGCATCATATCAACTAGAATTGTCACATAGCAAGGCCTTGAATAACAACTCTATCCACGTGATAAGAGCACAATGTTGGCGATACCAATTATTCATAGACACCATAATCATTTTATCTCCAGGTACATACTCCACCCAGGTTTTCATAGAATATGACCTTCTTTTGACTATTCTTATCTTGGGTAGATATTCCTCAAATAATATCGGTCCATTACGACTACTCTTATCTTTGATGCCCTATCTCATCCTCAAAGAGCATTGGATGCTACATGATTACCCAATCCACCATTCTGTCTTCCCAGATGAAGAACATAATGATGTGTCTATCTAACCCTCCCAATTAGGGAGGACATATCAATTTGAAAAATGGAATGTAATCATTCCTACAAAAGGAATGTACCTAAGCTCCCTCTTGGCTTAGGAATTTCCAAGTTTATTCCAAATAAGAAACTTGTTTTTAGGCTCCCTCTTAATTAGGGACCTGCAATAGCTCCTTAATCAGTTGCTTGAAGAGGTCCTTCCTTCAATGTCATGAATTTCTTTATCAAGTAGTATTCATATTTCATGGCTTCTTCATAGGGCACAAACCATCCATCACTTTCATCCATGGGTCAATCATGCCATTATTCCTTTCATCAGAAAGTGATCCATTAGTCTTCATTTGGCTTTGCTTCATGTCATGTTGCTTTCTTCACGCCATATTTTTTGGAAGGATCTTACATCCTTCTATATGGTTCTTCATGGAAGACATTCATAGTTCTTTCCTTCGGTAGCCCTGCATGAGCCCATTTAGATACTTGTTCAAAAATAAGAAATGAACACTTAAATCAAAATTAACTTTGTGATGATCTTTCATCATGACATATTCCTGTGGGTATCATCATCCTGAATACATGTTGATACATCTCCCAAAGATATCCATTTTCAATGGTCTCCATATTTTTCAGACTTCCATCAGAGTCTTCATATCTTTCTAGGAGATTTCCTAGTCAAATATTCTTGGTCTTGGATGTTGAATGCCTTCTTCCATGGTTGCATAGTCTTATGATCTTTTCCTTCATTTATTCACACATGGTGTTCCCAAGAGATTCCACTCAAAGTTCATACTCTATATGAGGACATATTATGTTGATTTCATCTAGTGTGACCCATGCCTTTCAGAATTCTTTTATAGGAGGATATTCCTTTCTTTTGATCATGTTTCTCAAGATAGATTCATGATTTGTGTTACCTGCAACCATGCAACATGACTTTATAGTAATTAATGCAAGCATATATACCTCATTTACCTTTAGGTTATCTAGGTTTATTTCAGCAGCTTCCTTGATTGAAAATATCTTCAAACCCTTGATTTGCTTCATCTCTTATGTCACCATACCATCATCCCATGAATTCCACAAGTTGGAGTTCCTAATGAAACACTTGCTTCCATCTAGATCAGTGAATCCTCCAATGAGGATTCCATTAGAGAATCTTGAGGATCTTGCATATCCTTATTCAACAGATGTTTCCCTTTTGACTTATGTATGATGAGACTTGTCCTGGATGACTTCTTCCTTTGATATTTCGATGAGGTCACCAAGAACTATATCCTTCAAAGTTGACTATATGAAATCCTTCATGTTTCTTATGGTGATGTCACTAGCTCTTGCTTCTAATGCTTTTCCTCTTCCTTGGACTTCCTTCCTTCAGCTTCCTCCACTTCTTTGACGAAATTGAATTCTTCTTTATTCTTATTTTTATTGCCCTTCTTAAGTTAAGGACAATATTTCTTGTAATGTACATAATATTTAATCTTAGCTATGTTCTTCTTTCCTTTTGACAAAATGTCTGAATCCTTTCATTTGATCCTTCAACACTTTTTCCCTCAACTTGTCTTCTTCTATCTTGCATAGAAACCACAAGTTGTTGGATGGGATAGCCTTCTTATCCTCATAGAAAAATTTACCTTGTTCATTAGTTAGTGCATTGATGATTATCTCCTTACCATCTCTCCCATATCTTGAAGTTGAGATCTTATGAATACATCCCTTCATTTTTTCATACCTTCAATTTTATGTAGGTCAGGTCTAAGTGATATGACTTTCTTTATCCCATCTTCAGAGAATAGTATTACAAACTTATCATATACATCTCTTTGATGTCTCCAATATTTCTATATGAGGGGACCTTTCATAAGAATCCTTTTCCATGTATTTATAGGAGACCCTTTTTCATTTGTGTGTTCAATGACCCAACCAATTTATAGATCTCCTTGCAAAATGAAGTCATTTTATCAAATTTGATTATAGAATGAAGGATACTTACTTGGAAAGTGAATATGAAATATTTAGCTTGATCAATTTGATGGTGGTTGAAGAAGATGTATTAGTGCTCCTTCTGGATGATCTTCTTCCAAATGAAAAGCCCTTCTTCAATAAAGGAGATTTATCCTTCAACGCCTTTAGATCTAACTTCCTTTTGTTGATGGTTGTTGATGAGGATGTTTTGATGCTTCCTCGAATGATCTTCTTCAAGGATAAGGAGGGGATCCTTGTTGCAATGAGAGAGAACTTTCCTTATAGCCTTTTGAAGAGGATGACAATGCCTTCTAGCCTTAAATATGCTTTGACTTCTTCAGTGGTGAATGAGTGTAGATCAGAAATGCTTCTAGGGTTCTGAATTTCTCTAATATGATGTGATATTAGTCTTATAAATGATTCTCTGGGGTGTCTATACTTGGGTTTCCTTGCTTTGTAGATCTCTTCACCTTGACAAGGATCTTTGTGGTCTTATCATGATGACTTAGAGGATCCAAAACTTTTTTTGATGTCGACTACTTCTTCAATCTAGGGTTTGATTCTTCAATGTAGATCTTAAACTTTTGCTTTGATACCCTTCAACTTGCTTTGATGCCTTTCAAAAAGACTCAATCCTTGAGTGTCCCTTGATAATATTCCCTTCCTTGACTTTGACACTTTAGCTCTGATCCCATGTTGAGAAATCTAGGGCATTGGCATTAAGTGATTTCTCTTGTATTAGGGACTACTTGTAAATGCTTTTTACTTGTTTCTGTTAGCATATTATTCATGTTAGATTATTAGTATTCTTCTTCATCCTACAATAACCAATGCATAAATATAAATACACAAGAGACACAACATGTAGGCTATGAGCCAGGGCCAGAAACTCTCACTCTTTGAGAGGAAAACCCACACAAATTCTTCTTATATATTAGATTCAAATTGATGAATACCAAGACCAAGACCCTTGACCTAGTAGCCACTCCAAGACCAAGACACACGTTCTCTTGACAATCCTCTTCTTGACTCCTCTTCCACCAAGATCTTCATCATTGTCTTGATACTGAGATCTTCATTACTGCCTTGACAACTCTGTTTCCTTCATGAGCCCTTATCACAAAGATAATGCCTTATCAAAATAGTATTACCAACAACAAAATATTATGTCATCAATGATGCCTTACTTGCACCTGATATAACATAGAGACATAACTATTTTAGAGCAACATATATACTTTGATTATATTCATTGTGAATATATCCACTTCATAGGTCCGAACTTCTTCACTGGGATTATTGCCAGTGTGATCTGAGATTTAGTCTTGTTGCCACCTTAGACTTGATGCCACTGTGATCCGAGATTCTAGAGGGATCTGATTTCCTTCAAAATTTTGTCACCCATACTGTCTGAAATACAGACAAAATTTTCTTTGGAGATATGAAACTCTCTTACTATCTTATCCACCGAAAATTTCAGAAGTATGAGATTTTTGTACTGCGGTAATGTGAAGAGCCTAGCCTCCTATATATAATGATTCGTCCATATACTTAAGCTGACTTGAGCATTCGAATGGGTGGGTCTCCTTAATTTGAGCCAACATGAGTTTGTCACCTTATTTAGAAGTTGACATGAAGAGAGGATTGTGTCCTTGTCGTTGGAGGGTGACATAGAATTCTATTTATTTGAGATATGCTCAAGAAGAGCTCTTCATACATGACATTGTCTCTTTGAATCTAATGATAAATCCTAAGGATCTCAATCGGAGCCACTAATAAATAAAATCTCTTGCTCATGAAACCCATGAAGCAATATTTACAAAATAATTTTTTAATCTTCATTTCATCATTTACAAATATCATAATTACATGCCATTATGAAGACCGAACCTAGTTACATTTTACAACAATTTTAAGATGGTTATACCTACACAATATGCGCTAAGACAGTTGATAAGTACTTGAGTAGTATTACGAATAATGAATGTGAGTTGTCTCTTGACTATGAAATTGTTGTTAGTCTTGGTAGAGGTTGATTTCAAATTAATAGACATGATGCCTTGATATTTGGAACATGTGACTAACATGTGTGAACAGTTGCAGGGAAACATGCTTGGTATTGGCATGGCAAGGTAATAATTAATTTGTTTATATAACTAACAATTGGGTGATGTGACAGTACATAGTAAGAATTGATGGAAACAAGGTAAAAGGTAAAATAAAGGAATTGGGTGAGAATTCCTCTAGCTATGTTTGGCAACCACAATTCCAAATGAAGAGTGTTTTGCATGAATACAAGAAATATTCTTAAACTTGATTTTGTCTGGAATTATGTGGATATGTTCTATATTATGAACATGTATTTGAAAAGTATGATAGCTGGTTTTTAGTTATGGATGGATTCGTCAAGGAATTGTTGTCCCTTGAGAGATGATACATGTATGTGTTCAATTACAAGATAGTGTGCTCGGTACAACAAGGTAAGGCAACTGATATATTTTCACGTTTATTTATACACTGGAATTATGTGTTTATGGAAGTATGATGTAGGGGATTGCATGGAAAAAGAGACTATCGTGAAATCTTGAAGAACGCAAAGGTTGAGCTTTCACTTAGAAGTATTGGGAACCCATGGGGTTGAGTCAGGGTGATTGTTGCTAGTTTTGTGCTTTCGGTGATTTGTGATTTGGTTGCATTTAATTTGAAATTTTGTTTAGGTCTGGTGCATGGCCATGCCACTTTGTTTGTGGTTTCATATTGCTATTGGTATTTCATGGTTTTATTCTTGTTTGTTTCTTGTTCTTGCCTTTTATGATTTGAGGGTCTTGGGAATTGGTTGGGGAAGAAGGAAAGTTAATGGAGTTTGGGAAGAGCATAATGAAACCCAATATGCAATGTAGGACTCAGATGAATCACGATGCATGAGTAAAGGGTAGTTGAAGGAAAGAGTATGACAACCGATTGAATTGGTTGGGTCCATTAGGGTAAATGGACAATGGAAGGAAAATCATGAGAAAGGTATCAAGAAAGGCAAAGTAAATGGATTTGAGGTGTCAAATGCCTTGGCTATGCTGGGAACTATTGTTCTCAATGTTGTTCATGCCATGCATAGATAAAGGGGGTTGTCTTAACCTTTCCCTTATGATATCTGGTAATTATGTTGTGCTCATGATTATGTTGACGTCTATATATGTATACTTGTATGTATGCCATTGTCTGACAGGGTTGTTAGGGATCATGGTTGTTTTATGCTAATGTTTATATGTGTGTGTGTGTGTGTGTGTGTCATTGTCTGCCAGGATCATCAGTGATCATGCTTGTGGAGGAATGATTGCTTATGTAGGTGAATGGCAAGAAGAGATTCCTGGCTATGAGGAATCAAGTGGAAGAGTAGTCTGACGGATCTATGAGGTCAATATCATGTAAATATGAATTGATATTATGCGATTATACTATGTCTATGTTTATGCTATGGAGGGTAATGTTGAGGAATACATCAACTAAATGAAAGCAGTGTGATATGTGGTATGCGGGGACAGGCATGGATAGTGGAAAGACACTAGAGACAATGTTGCTTGGTAGAGTCAGTGTGGTCTCTAGATGTACGATACTACCATTGTATATATGTTGTACATGTTGTATATGCAGTACGTGTTGTATATATGGTGTTATATGCATGTTGTATATGCTATGTTGTGTACATATGGTGTTGTTTTCCTGTTTCATATGTGGTATTGTGTACATATAGTGTTGTGTGCATGTTGTATATGCGATACTGTGTACACATGGTGTTGTGTGCATGTTGTCTATGTGGTGTTGTGTATATATGGTGCAGTGTGCATGTTGTATATGTGGTGTTGTGTGAATGTGGTGCTATGTACCTGTGGTACATGTGGTGTTGCGTGCTTGTGGTGTTGTGTACATGTTATGCAGGTGGTGATGTGTACATGTGGTGCTATGTACATTTTGTGTAGGTGGTGTTGTGTACACATTGTGTAGGTGGTGTTGTGTACACGTTGTGTTGGTGGTGTTGTGTACATTTGGTACACGTGGTGTTGTTGTACATGAGGTATTGTGTACATGTCGTATGTGTTGTGTTGTGTACATGAGGTATTGTGTTATGTGAACTATGTAATCGTTGTATCGTGACATGTATATTCCTTGTGTTGTACTCTGTGTATGTATACGTATTATGTGGTGTTTTAGACCGGGTATAGGTGTATGTCAATTGTGTTGTATGCGAGATGTAGGTGTATGTATTTTGTTGTACACAATGTGTAGGTTTATGTATTGTATTGTATTGTGTTGTACATCAGGTGTAGGTGTATATATTGTGTTGTGTTGTACACTGGGTATAGGTGTATGTGTTGTGATGTATACTGGATGTAGGTGTATGTATTGTGAGACATTGTACGTCGTGTGTGGATGTATGTGTTGTGATGTACATTGTGTATGTGTATGTGATTGAAGAGAAGAGAAGCACTAGGTGCTTGTTATGTGTGGCAACCGATCTGATGTATGCACATAAATGACAAGAACAAAGGTTGAAGCAAAAGATTAGTTAAAGGATAAATATCAATGTTTTATTCCAATTTTAATTATGCATGTGATCTATGACGTTGATTTATGATGATTGCATGTAATCTATGATTTGATTTATGATGGTTGTGTTTTGAGCTAACTGGATGTGATATGTTTATACATGATGATTTGATCAAACAACTAGTTTGACTTGTTTTGATAGGAAGTAAACAGATTTACAAGTGTACCTTATTGACATACCACCCATGAGGTATTATTTGAATTTATTTCAATTCGTTTTGAGTCTAATGGAAATTATGTGCTTGATATAGGAAATCATGGGAAATGCTTGGGTAGGGTGGTTGGAACTAACTGCAAGAATTAGAAGCAACAATAAAATGAATTGGAACATGCAAAAGTATGTTGGTAAAGCACTTCAGGAGCAAGGCCATTGTGGGACACTAGTACCCAATAGTGTCCATTGATTTCCATGAGCATGTTATGACTAGTATGATGGTTTTGAGGCAGGGATACACCTTGGTTTTGGGACCTTTCAATGTGAGGAAACCTTGCCAAGGGAGGGGTCGCTTGAGGGACTGCGTAGCAGAGAAGGGGATGCTTGCGGAACCTAGAAGGTGTGTGACTGCATGGAAGGGGGTGACTAGATTGCCCGAGGGACTATGTAGCAAAGAAAGGAAGGTCGAGGAATACATTGATTTTGGTCATTAGCATCCCAGATGGAATCAAAAGCACATTGAGAGTATGCCCTGGAACAATGAGTCAGTAATTGTTCATTGAGAGGACAAGTGGCGTAGGATTGTAGCAATGGACATTGGATGCAGGTTTAACTTTGACAGTGGATTTTGGACTTCCTAGGAAGGAGGCAAATCTTGGTATTACTTTTGAGGGTGGAGGTGTGAGCCTGTGGATTCCCTTGTTGTTGATGCAAGCATCATACAAAGCCTCAAATGGGCTCATTTTTAATGATTTTTTGTACTCGTTACTACATGACAATTCCACTAAACGGAGGTAGTCCTCCCACTTGGATGGTTTATCCATAATGCACAACCATAACATGTATCCAATTATTTCATTGACCCGCTTCGTTTTTCCATCTGACGTGGGATGATATGTTGTACTGAAGTTTAAACTGGTTCCAAACCTTTAAATATATCGACCCAAAAATTCTATGTGAATTTTGGATCTCTATCTAAAATTATTTCCTTAGGAAACCCGTGAAGCTTGCCAATTTCTCACATATAGATATTTGCAATATTTGCTACTTTATGCACTGATTTTGCTGGAATAAAATGAGCGGACTTCGTAAGCTTGTCCATAACCACCATTATAGAGTCATTCCATCTTGTTGTTATGGGAAAACTAATAATAAAATCAACTAATACACTTCCACTCAGGAATGGGAATTGGCTGAAGAAAACCAGCTAGGTGTTTATGTTTGTCTTTCACCTACTGGCATTCCATACACCTAGAAATATAATTAGACACTTCCCTTTTCAATCACGGCTAATAAAATTGGTTCTTAATTATTGTCAAGGTTTTTTGGTACCCGAGTGACCAACATGCGACACTATGCATTTCCTGTAAAATTATTAATTTTAATTTCAGAAAAAAGGTACTTTTTGTGACTAGTTAATTTCAAGTGCATCTAAATACACAAGAAATTATGGTGCCTCAGTGTTTCTCTAGCGTTATCCGCTCATTATAACAATTTCTCCCATGTCCTCTACTAATTTTGGTGATTTCCTCTTTGATGATGTCCAATGCCAATGTAGTGGACATTTATCGTCGATGTTTTTCTGAGCCAAAGGGAAGCTCCACAAGTAACAACCAAAACGTAGCCTCAAATATATTATTGGGGGCCAAAATCTAGTAATTATATGACAAGCCAAGAAACATTGCACATTAATCATCTTCCCTTTAATATTGATTAATAATTTCTTTGCATGATCAGGTAATACTAAATTGTCAACTAGGGTCATTTAAAGTTATTCATCCATCAATATCACCTTTGAGAGAGTTTAGTATTCAATACTTCCTATTACACAGACAGTAGATCACCAACTTTAAGGATAGAAATGTAAACACAACAAAAATGAAATTAAAATAAATGCTAGGAGTCGAATGCGACTAATCTTGAGTCAAGAAAATACCAAGCCCTTCACATTAGCAAGGCATTCTTAGGCACTAAAATAGAAAATCCTTCCATTGCATAATTTTCACCTTTTCTTTAATTTCTTTAATTGATAACATAACTTCGATTAAAAATAATAATAATAATTCATTGAAAAAGGTCTCAAAATCCTAACAAATTGTCGAGTGATTGTCGTATAAATTAAACAGAAAGGAAATCGTTTGATATGATTTTAACTTGTGGAATATATTGAAGAATATGAAGCTTTCTCATCCCTTACTCCTAATCAAATTGTAATCAGTGGGTTCCAATCAAGTAATCAATTTCCCTGCAAGATAGTTAAGAGATCACTTTGGCGAAGGACTTCTAGAAGCATTAGGATAGTAGAAATGGAATTAACTAGGTGGAAATTGAAGCACTTTAGTGGGTTCTCCAAAATATTTGAATGAAAATGAAAATGATTTTATACTCCCTCCACACATTTTAAAACAGAATCCATTCAGTTGCATCTCATTTATTTTCCACCTTTATGTAATATGTAATTCTTTGAGCAAGAATAGAGCATTCATATATATTGTCATTAAAGAGGACTCTTCATAATCCTAATAAGTTGAGCTCTAACAAATAAACAATTTCATGTAGTCATTGAATTTTACATGGTATATTTCAGTGATTAAAATGACAACTTTATTCTTAATCTGATTACAACAAAAATAAATTCAACCCTAACTAGTTGGGATTTAACAAATCAAGAATTCCATGTAGTAAAGTAAACTTACATGGTAGATCCCAATTATTTGCAATGACAACTTTATTCTTGATCTTATTATAACATAGATAAATTCAAGAGTACATACATATTTCTGTATTGAACACATTTCGAGATTTCATAGAAATATAATGATACGATTTACCTGTAGTATTTTCCTCCATCACACAAACCTCTTTTCATAATAAAATTATAAATCCCACATCTGCATTCTTCATCCCTAACATACCAATTATTTATAGTGGAATACTTTATCGTTTCTCCCTCATTGTAATATAGATCCACTAATGTGGCATGGAGATGATTGGTGTCATAAAATGGTGCAGTGCATCCTTCAATATATGTCACAAAACTTCTCTCACCTGACATAACTCCTCTCATCTACAACAATAAGATTCCTCTCAAAACTGCCTGGTATCCATCTCATTCATCCTAAAATAAGTGGATATTTCCATGGGTGAAAAAGTGTGATTGGGGATTTAATAGAAGGAACTATCACTAAAAAAAATAAAAATACAATGTAGCATAATAGTTATCAGCAGGAGGAACAACCCTGCCAAACTACTTCCTAACTACATAAAGGTGCTCTCGAATTACCTCTTATAACGAACAAAATATAACATCAACTTCCTATAGAGTCTATCTATGCATGGTAGCAATAAAAACACTGTCAAAAGAAACATCTACAACAACATTGGCCAATCTCTTCTTCTAGTCAAAGGCATGCTCAACTTTTGAAATGTAGAAATTTTGAATAATAAACACATATTCAATGGAGATTATCCTGATCATGTACTATTGCGGAATACATACACAATGCATAATCTCCTCTACGTTGATCATCAATATAGCAGCATCAATAACAATAAAACATCAAGAGCATGCACACATTAATATGGTATGTAACCCGGGGAGAGCTTACAGCTGAAAACCCCACACTATCTGTATATTAATGATTGAGAACATGTAACATTACAATAGTCAATGCTTCTCACAAGTATCTAGCACTATCTCCACCTGTTACACACAATACAACTCATATCTGATCTCCAAATCTATTCCACTGCTTGCCTGCCTCCACTGCTCAATACCTGCTCAAGAATGGATAAGAATGGTTGAACCAAACTCGTATTTACCTCAAAAGAATCAATCACACTAGGAATCACATGAGCAGAGGATATAATCACTTGGTATTGGCCAATTCTCATTGGCATAACTCAATCCCATTGATTGTGCAAATCCTCATGCACAACTATAGTCACAACTGATAGCAATCTGATCCTCTAACACCTGTCCCTGCTAAATTGAACATGCACTGACATGCAACTGAGTTAACTGATGTATTCTTTAGTTGCATTATGAGTTAATAATTAGTTTAACAACTCATCATTAGTCTATTTGCAGTTAGACTAATTACAACTAGTTTAACCAAGTCAAACTGAACACAACTCCATCAACTCCACAATCAACTCCACCAAACTCAAATGATTGAGTTCTAACTGAAGTCATGCATGCAACAACTCAACTGACCCACAAAGAAAACGTATTTCCTTCTGACAGTTGCATGTGCCACATCTGTAACTCAAACTGAAGTGCTCCAAGAGAATAAGATAAAATTTATAGTCTAAATATTATTATAAGCTAATAATATTTGACTGCTCTATAATTAGACTTGACAGTGTCACCGTTGTTGTCTAAAAATAGAAGTCCATCTATTTTTGCCAACTTGACCAATCATCCATAAACAGCATCTTGCAACTCATAGACATGATCCATATGTCTAAAAATACACATAGTCTAAAAATAGACTTTGCGCCATAATTTGCCTGCGGGCCCACTTAGTGAAGGCGACTCTTTTCACTAAGCTCCATCATCTTGTTGCAATCTCAACACGTGCAGTCGAATGAAAGTAAAAAAATGACAAGGTAAGTGGAGATTTAGGGTTTCAAGTGTAGCATAAGGCAGGAAGATGGAATCTGAGGTAGAGACAGGTGTCTCCCTCATAGCCAAAACCCGTACCAAACAATTAAACACAACAAAATATCAACCACCGTCGGAAATCCCCAAAAATCGTTCCATTAATAATTCAATTAATCAAACATTTGCATCCGAACAGAAGGACGAGGGTTGGTCCCATCATGTCTACATGTTATCACAAACTTATTAATATAAATGCAATCTAATACGAACTAGAAATTTTAATATAAAAAATTATACATAATTTGATAATAAGATTCAAAAGTTTCGTAGATATATGTACCTGTTCTGTGTCACGCATGTCATGCACCCTTCAAGTCTCATGAATGACATCACGATAAATAAATTAATGTGTCAAAAGTTGGTCAAAGGGTAAACTTGTGAGAAATGCATCATCATATAAGGGCACTGGTGGGTCATGAGGCAGTGGTGGTGGTCTCCTAATCTCTCCATCCAATGCAACACACACACTAGCCAATGATACCTACATGTTATTTGCAATAGTCGCTTGCTTCTCACCACCGAGTTCTAATAGCTCTTCTATCTCTCGCAGTAATACCAAGCTCTGAGACGGTAATGGCAAGAATCTTGGAGGTGGTAGTACATGCCCAAGGTCCCTATGAGCCTCCTCATGCTCATAGGTACATCCCATGTTGGTTCCATAATAATGAGATCTGGTATTGGTGTAATTCAACCTCATATGTAACACAAGCTCTGCATATAAATGCTTAGAAAAATAAATGGTGACCTAGTCATGGATGGGGAACTTGCCCCAAGCTCCAATGAATCTATCACACATGAAAGGGGTTACATGGACATTACTAAAATGTTTTAGTTGAATCAGACCTTTATGTCTAGGAGGGAGATTCAAAGGGATTTCAAACAACTCCCCATGAACATAAATGTCCTTGGTGGCCTTTTTCATCACCTCTCAAGGATATGGGCCTCTAACCTCATGCCTCCTAATCCTCTGTATGAACTATAAGATGCGGTTATATGGGACCGACCTCCAATATGTCTCAATCAATCTAGTGATGTTATCGAGCATCAAAGACAATGTAAGATGAGTAGGTGAATTGGCATGGATATTATCTATCTCAATTGTGATTCGTGTATGACGGGTCGTAACATCCTCTAATGTGATATGAGTTGTTGCATCATCCCACGGATGGATCGACGTTGCACTCTGATCCTCATCTTCGACCTATTGAGGACCTATAAATCATAAATATAATTTAACATATATATAATTAACAAACTAGAAGCATAATAACATATACATTAAATTCAAACAGATTAGTTGAAGACAATTTAAAAAGTAAAGATAATTTCAAGACATACACACATAAAGTTTAAAGAGGATTTGATAATGTAGGAGGTGCACCTAAAATGAGCAAAGAAGGTCCACTAGATGTAGCATGGTCATCAACAGAGACAAAAACACTGGCTCTGACACTTTGAATAATGTCGGAGGCATGACCTACAAGGGGAACATGAACTCTTGTTCGGCTACGTGATTTATAATGAGGTTGACCACATATAAAAAAACCTATCACACTGTGATGGCCTGCAATTGGGGCACGTAAATGGGAGGCCTCAACATATTACATATAACACATATAATACATTTAAAATAATCCAACAAAAAATATTGACAAAAAAACCATTTCTAAACTCAAGCAAAATAATCTAGCCTGAAGTCCTAAACTTTAGAGTCCATGTTTGATAATTTATTAACCAAATTATGTTGAGTTCCATGTAAACACAATCAAAATAAGTGATCAAATATACCCTCACACTTTTTCTCGTTTCTAAATAATGCATTTTATTCATAGCGCATAAATTTGTAAATATATATGTAAAAAATGAGATAAACTTATTTACAAAACTAATAATTTTTCATGCCAACCAAATACTACATTAGACTTTAAGTTCTTAATGTTTGACTTTGACACAAGACATGTAATAGGTGCAAGTACATGAAAACAATGTTTCTTTTACAACACACTATATAATGAAACAATATGGTACAAATTAGAAAAGGGTTTAAGTGCTTTTATTCACTAGACTAGATGCACTTTTCATGATGGATGTAATGTATCTATCAATAATATATTGCTGAAACATGAACTTATATATATAGTTATATGTTATATATATATATATATATATATATATATATATATATATGGGATTGTAATATATAGTTATATGATGTGTTATAGCATAAAAGTTAAATTATATATCTAGTTATGTAATTATGCTATCAACTATCTAGTTATACTTACATGTTTTTATGTATATATATATAATATATATATATATATATAATTTTCATGTTATGTTAAATGTTAAATAACAAGTTATGTTAAATAGTTATAGAACCATGTTATGTTATTTTATGTGTGTGTGAGAGATGTTATAACTATATAATAGTTAAATATATATAATTGTATTTATAATTTTATATAGTTTTAGATGAATTCTAGTTATAGTTATGTTACATGCTATGCTATGCTATGCTATGCTATGCTTGTGTGTGTGTGTGTGTGTGTGTGTGTGTGTTATGTTAACTAATTTTATGTTATGTTTTAAATGTTAAATAACAATTTATGTTATGTTAAATAGTTATAGAAAATTTTATGTTATCTTATAAACAATATATATAGAACTATAATATATCTAGCTATGCAATATGCTATAGCTTTATAATTTAGTTAAATTTATATAGTTATATTTAAATAACTATATAGTTACATATTTATAGCTATAGTTATAGTTATGTTACATGTTATGTTATATATGTGTGTATTATTTAAATAAATTTAAGTTATACATGTTAAAATAAGTGCTACATAGTAGCTATTCCATGCCGCTTAGCTCAAAGATAGCTAAATTAAAGTGAAAAACAATAAAAGAGCTATGTGACATTGGCTATGAGAAGTGTCGAACATAACATTGGTTATTAGAACTTCCCACTATAATTCAATTGTGTACCAAAAAAAAAAAAAAACATTTCCTTCCAACATTTATTGAGGGTTCATTTACTCTCCAAAAAGGTGTTAATGCCCAACGATATTTGTATATAGATAGGATGATCTTAGTCCGAGTGAACTAATTTTGATGTCAGTCTTTGAAGAAATCAAATGAAATCAAAGTGATTTGATAGGTCTGATCAAATAGCATCAACAAAGTTTTGTTAATGGTCATGAAATCCAGCAGGAGATTCAATATTGCGATCAAACTTCACAAGTAAATTTGAGATCAAAATTTAGGTAAGTAGATCTACCATTAAAATATAATATGTAAGTAGGTGGTTTGATTTGTCACTAGGAATTCCAAAGTGGAGTAGATTTTGTGTGGACACTACATCCCTCATCAAAGTGCAGTACATTTTGTGTGGATATTGCATCCCTCATCAAAGTGAAGTAGATATTGTGGACATTGCATCCATCATCAAGCACTAAATAGGTGGAATGTCCACTTGAAACATTGTTTCAAAAATTTCTTACAATATAAACAGGTATGAAAATCTACATTTAATTAAACTAGTTCTTAAATTTTAACACAACACTAAAAGAAATTACATAGTTTTTGCTAGAAAATTTTCTACAATATAAACCACTATAAACATCTACATTCAATTAAATTAGTTTTTAAAATTTTCTTAAAAAAAAAATAATATGACTGATTATTAAAAACAAACATATAATTAATTATTAAAAACAAACGTAATGTACTAATCTTTAAATCATGAGAAAACTTAATGAAATTTATATTTAATTTGTTTTTAGTTTTTTACCAAAAATAAAAAGAATATAATTCGTTATTGAAAACAAACATTGTTTGGTAATTTGGAATTGTTTACTAATTTGGAGTTATCCAAAAACTTGATTCATATTTAAATTTAATATTATAATTTTTTTATAATTAAATTAGTTTTTAAATGTAATATAATTGGTTATTAAAAACAAATACTACTTAGTAATTTGGAGTAATGGAAAACTATTCAAATTTAAAAATTTATATATTTCATTTTTATATAATTAAATTAGAGTTTTTAAATATTTCCTAAAAACTAAAATAGATTGGTTATTCAAAAAAGCACATTACTTACTAATGTTCAGTTTTATGAAAAATTGATTTATATTTCAAATTTGAATATTCTTTAAGTGTGATTTTTTGGAAAGTTTTCCAACTTTTATTTATTTTTATCTAATTTGTCTAGGATGTGGTAGGGATTCATTGAAACCACAAGATTGATAGATGAATTGGTGTCGAACAACACAAATCAAGATTTAACCATAAATATTTTTAGTAAAATTTCTATAGTTTTTAGTAAAAATAAATAAATTTAATAATAAAAAAATTAATTATATAAATTCAACTATTCAAATCTAAGTTATTAAAATATCATAAGTGACATAATAAATTAAATTTTATCTCGATAAAAACAACCTAATTTTCATTAAATTTAATCTTTCCAAAATCTCTTAACGATGCAGGAGCATCCAACTCAGGCACCATGACTGGGTGTCGGTCTCTGCCAGGTCAAAGAACAATGAATTTACTTTTATTAGTTTTTATGATGGTCAACAGGAAATTAGGTAGGATTTTTACTTTTATTTTCTTTCATTTAGTTAAAGATCGTTGAATAGTTAGGATCTGGTGTTTCTCTGTTGTTAGCAAGTCGGGATTATCCTTTTATTTTAAAAGGAAAAGAAAAGACAAATGTATTGGAAGAAGAAATCTTGTCGTAATATAGGACGAAAGATTAGCAACCAAATAACTGTAAAGACCTAATTGAAAGAACAATCATACAGTTTCATTAACTGGAACTGAGTAGCTATAAATGCAACAAAACAAGACTATAGAGGGGTTAAGTCTAGAAAAGACCTCTTGCACTCAGTTAAGAAATAACAACAGAGAAAATTGAAGTTCCTGTCCAATCTGTATTCCTAATTTACTTCGTTATGTTTTATGATTTATGACTAATTGAATGCACACTAACCATTCACAGTTCTTATAAACAAATAATTCTTTATGTTTCTGAAAGTAGAGAACCAGTGTGTGTAGCAGAGATCAAAGAACAAAGTAAATTCAAGGGTTTGAAGGTTTGTTAAAGCAAATAACGGTGAAACCAGAATTCCACACAGGACAGCCATCGACAGACAGAGCAACAGCTTCCGAATTACATTTCGAGAGACAACCACATCACGTACCAACCAATTGTAAGATTCATATAATAAAAAAAATATCTCAGATCATTTTCAAGCAAACAGAGGTGTTTAACAGCAGTTCAAGTCACCAAATTCTGAGAAGACAAACAACGTATGTAACCAGGTAATTCCAATTCTGTTTATTTACATTTACGCTAGAAACATTACTTTCAAAAGATTGCCAGGTGCATTGAAATCATATTACACAACAAAACTGTAAGGTTGAAGCCAAGTACGCTCAAACCCTAAGTCATGAACCCTAGGTGAGGGTTTCACATTAAAATTTCAAAATCTGAAGAAACGCCTAGACCTTGGGCGTTAAACCTTGAGTGAGGGTTTGCAGAGGAAGTGCCATTACAACCAGAGAACGACAGACGGCATACATTGGAAGACTGGGACCAAATACAACAAAGCCTCGCTCGCATAGAATGTTCGACAAACCTGTGGACTCAAAAAGAGACAGAGTTCAAAAGACCAACACGAATGGCTACCATAAACTAGAGGAGGCAGAGCCTACTGTGTAAAACCGTGGCAGAGAGACTCAAAACCTCCAACAGTGAGACCCTTGGTGTCTGCATCACCAAGAATTTACAGACATTAGTGAATGCATAACCACCGAAGTGGAAACATAGAACCAGGAAGCAACAGAACTGAATCATTGAAGCTACCAACATTACCTGAGAGTTGTTGTGAGGGAGAGGCAGGCGTTCCACAAACAGTGCCATTAGACTAGAGAACAAGGTGCATTCCGATTAGAACTTAGAAGAAAAAAAAATTTCGTTGAAACAGATACAGAGAGATTACCTTTGTATCAAGCCTGGGGCCGGAGAAAGCCATCAAACCAAACCTGGAGACAAGCAAACAACAGATAGCCAACCAGAAGAGTAAATCTCAGTGCAAGAGCTAACAGACTAAGACCTATTGAACCACGAAAAAAGAAATCAAAATGCACAGGAGTCTTACCCAGGTAACCACAGGATGAAACAGAACCATCCACAAACCAGGTTACAAGAACCAACACATTCACGGTGACGAGCAAGCAGAAAAATGCACCCAGAGCCTGCAGCATAGCTGCCCACGAAGACCTTGCAGAACACAGAGGCGTAGACCCTCGACGGGAAAACAACAAATGACCAAGAACGCCAACGAATGAAAGGAACAAGCAAGGAGTTGAGCGGGAAGCGCAGACAACAAGGCAAGTACATTGCATTATTTCCGAATTGAATGCCATATCTTCCAAAACCAAAATATCCGATTGCATTGCATATACATGTCACCACCAACACATAATTCAATCAATCATACAACCATTGTAAAGTCATTTCCGTGCAATAATTAAACATTGTAACGTCATTTCCCTACGGTAGTTTGGGTAAAGCGTTGGGCTGGTCCCATCAAAGTGGTATCAGAGCAGGAGAAATTGATTGAGGATAGGGAAAGAGGAAGGCGAGGTCATGGTCGTGGTGCTCGAAGATTCGCGAAGGGAGGATTGAGATAGGAGATTTGAATTCTTACTACCCGTTTGGAGGCAGTGGAGGCAGGGAGAAGAAGAGACCCAGAGATAGGTGATGAGAGGGAGGAGGAACCCGAAATAGCAGCAGATGGACCAGAAGGTGAGAGTCCAGAAGTGAGATTGTTGAGATCTGTTCTAGTAGCCAATAGTAAACCCAAGCCAGAACTCCCAACCTATGACGACAGTCTGTCTATTGAAGTTTTATTAGATTGGATCAGCGAGATGGATAAGTATTTTGAGTGCGAGGAAATCAGCGAAGACCGTAGAGTAAGGTTGCTGTGACGAAATTGAAGGGACACGCGGCCCTATGGTGGGATAGTGTCCAGAACGAGAGGAAAAGATTGAAAAAACAGCTGATCAAAACCTGGTCAAGGATGGTGGCCAAGTTAAAGGGAAGATTTCTGCCGAAGGACTATCAGATTGCGTTGCACAGACAGGTGCAGAATCTGAGATAGAAAGGACTGACAGTAAGGGAATATACAGAGGAGTTCTATCGAGTGAATTTGCGAGCCAGATACACAAAGGATATAGCGGAAAGGACAGGCAGGTATGTTAATGGGTTAAGGTTGGATATTTTGGATGAAATCAATATTTTGTCACCGAACAATACTGAGGAAGCGTATCAGAGTGCGATGAAGGCTGAAGAAAAGATTACCAGAAGACAGAATGCCCAGAGAGGACGAGGAGCCAGTAGAGGGAAAAGCCAGTCCTATGGAAGAGGGCAGACTACTAGTAATAATGAGGAAGGTAGCAGTTCTAGAGCTCCTGGATCGGTGGACAGAGGTGATAGCATTAGAGGTGGAAGATCATCCCAGCGGGGTAGAGGAAATGACTAAGGAAGAGGGGTTGGTTACCAATGTTATCGGTGTCATAAATGGGGACATAGATCATTTGAATGTCTAGAAGCAGAACAAGCTGGATAGCAGGGTGCATATGTGGCATAGCCAGAAGAAGTGGCAGCACCTCCCCAAGAGGCAGAAAATGCTCCAAAGACAGGGGAAGCCTTAGTGTTGCATAAGGTGTTGTTAAAACCAGTTAAAGAGATCACCGACCAGACACAATGGAAGCCTTTATTTAGAACAGTTTGTAAATCACGAGGTAAGTGCTGTAAATTAATTATTGACAGCGGTAGTACTGATAATTTAGTGTCCACCGAGATGGTAGAAAAGCTAGAGTTGAAGCGTTTGAAACATCCAAACCCCTACAGAGTTTCATGGCTGCAAAAAGGCCAACAGTTACTAGTAGATGAACAGTGCGAGGTGGAGTTTCAAATAGGCAAATACAAGGATAAAGTTGTTTGTGACATCATGCCAATGGATGTATGTCACATACTGCTGGGCAGGCCTTGGCAGTACGACATGAAAGTGGTACATGATGGATTGACAAACTATTATAAATTTGTTAAGGATGGAATCAATCATACGCTTGTACCCCTCAAGGAAGAAGGGGCAGCAGAGACAAGTGAACCAAGAGCATTGTTGGTTAGTGGGAAACAGTTTTTAAAACAGGTTGAGGACAGTGAAATAGGTTATGCAGTTGTAAAAAAAGCAAGGATAATATTGTTGCATACAGAGGTATCAGATTTACCTACGGCGATCCAGCAAATGTTTGAGGAGTTTACGAACATAGTTGTGGATGACTTGCCAGACAAGTTACCCCCAAAAAGGAGCATAAGTCATCATATTAACTTCATACCCGAAGCCAGTTTGCCGAACAAAGCAGCATACTGAATGAGCCCCAAGGACAATGAAGAAATTAGGAAGCAGGTGTAGGAGCTGTTGGACAAGGGATTGATAAGGGAGAGTTTGATCCCTTGTGCTGTTCCAAGAGTCCTCGCTCCCAAGAAAGGAGGAGAGTGGCGGATGTGCACCAACTCAAGGGCTATCAACAAGATCACCATTCGGTACAGGTTTCCGCTACCACGGATGGATTATATGATGGATTGTTTAAGTGGGGCAACATATTTCTCCAAGATAGACTTGAAGAGCGGGTACCATCAAATTCGAATACGAGAGGGGGACGAATGGAAGACAACCTTTAAGACGAATGAGGGGTTGTACGAATGGTTGGTCATGCCATTTGGGCTGAGCAATGCGCCTAGTACATTCATGAGGCTAATGAACGAGATGCTGAAGGAGTATATTGGGAAGTTTGTGATAGTATATTTGGATGACATACTTATTTTCAGCAGGACAAGGGAAGAACACCTTCAACACGTGCATAAGGTGCTGGAGAAATTACAGCAGAACAAACTGCTAATAAACTTAAAGAAATGTACTTTCCTACATAAGGAATTGATTTATTTGGGGTTTGTAATAGCAGAGAATGAACTGAAGATGGATCCAGAGAAGGTGGCAGCGATAGTGAATTGGCCATCCCCGAAAAATTTGTTCGAGGTACGTAGCTTTCACGGATTAGGAAGCTTTTATAGAAAGTTCATAAGGAATTTCAGCAAGATTTGTGCACCAATGTTGGACACTATTAAAAAGGCTAGCTAGCCTTTTCGGTGGACAGATGCAGCAGAGAGAAGTTTCCAGTTGTTAAAGAAAAAGATTACTGAGAGGTCGATCCTGAGATCAGCAGATTTCAAGAAGTTATTTCAGGTTCACTGTGATGCGAGCCGGACAACAATTGGAGCTATACTCAGCGAGGAGAATAAGCCTGTAGCGTTTTTCAGTGAAAAGCTGAATGAAAGTCAACAAAAATATTCGTCGTATGATAAGGAATTCTATGCTGTTATACAGGCATTAAAACACTGGAGGCATTATCTGTTGGGAAACGAATTCGTGTTGTTCTTAGATAATTCTGCACTACAATATGTAATGCAGCAGCACAAATTGAACCACAAACACGCCAAATGGGTGGAGTACCTGCAGAGTTTCAATTTTGTATTGAAGCATATTAGTGGGCAAGCAAATAAATAGTGGATGCGCTGAGTAGGAAAGCTCTACTTCTGCAGGAAAGCACTGTGCAGGTGCTGGGTTTTGAGCACTTGCGAGAGTTGTACTAGACTGATACAGACTTTAAGGAGGCCTATGAGGCATGCCAAAATCCCTTGGTGAGAGATAACAACCCTTGGTTAGACTACAATCTACAGGAGAAGTTGTTGTTTAAGGGAGGACAACTGTGCATACCTATCTGCTCGATGAAGGAGAATATTATTCGAGAAAAGCATAGAGGAGGTTTGGCTAGACATTTCGGCATGGATAAGACATTCGAGCAGCTCAGACACTTCTACTTTTGGCCAAAGATGCAGAGGGATGTGCGGCGATTCGTAGCCAGATGCAAAGTGTGCCAGTTAGTGAAGGGCCACAGCAAAAATACGGGACTGTACACACCGTTACCTGTTCCAGGCAGACCGTGGGATTCAGTCAGCTTGGATTTCATCTTGGGTTTACCTAAGACACAGAGAGGGTACGATTCGGTAATGGTAGTAGTGGACAGATTCTACAAAATGGCACATTTTATTCCTTGCAAGAAAACCAGTGATGCCACCCACGTGGCCCACTTGTTTTTCAATGAGATCGTCAGGTTGCATGGATTGCCCAAATCTATTTTGTCAGACACGGATGTGAAGTTCACGGGACACTTTTGGCGTACCCTGTGGAAGAAAATGGATACACAACTGAGTTACAGTTCTGCTTATCATCCACAAACGGACGGACAAACAGAAGTTGTAAACAAGAGTTTAGGGAATCTGCTACGAAGTCTAGTGGGAGAGAATTCACAGATGTGGGATCGAGTGCTGGCACAGGCAAAATTCGCTTACAACGATTCGCCTAACCATAGCACAAGCTTCAGCCCTTTCCAAATCCCGTATGACATGCATCCTCATGGAGTGCATGAACTGCGGGATCTTGGACTGCAAGAAAGGCGGAGCGCAGAGGGAGAATATTTCGCTAACGCAATGAGGGATTTGCATGAACAGGTAAAAATTAAATTGCAGGACAACAGCTTAAAGTATAAACAACAAGCAGATTTGAAGAGAAGGGAGGTACAGATAAATGTAGGAGACGAAGTCCTCATGCATTTACGCAAGGAACGCTTCCCTAAAGGTACATACAATAAATTAAAGTACAAAAAGATAGGATCCTGCAAAATCCTTCGGAAATTCTCAGCAAATGCCTATGAAATCCAATTGCCACCCGAAATAGGCATTTCGCCTATCTTTAATGTAGCAGACCTGTTTCCCTACACGACTGACCCAAAGGAAAAGGAAGAAGATGGAACCACGCAACCCACACGGAATACCCAGGATGGAGGAGAAGCTTAGAAGAGACAGATGCCTTACGTTCAACCTCCCGAGATCGAGTGTATTCTCGACACACAGGTGGCTAAGCGAACTCGGCGGAAGGAGTATCTGCAATACTTGGTCAAATGGAAGAACCGTCCTATTGAGGACAGTTCATGGCTTGACGCCAGACAAATTGAACAAATAGGTACTTCAGTTGAGAAGCTCATGGACCGGAGTCATGATTTTCTTTTGCCCGGGAGCCTGATGCAGGAGCATCCAACTCAGGCACCATGATCAGGTGTCGGTCTCTGCCAGGTCAAAGAACAGTGAATTTACTTTTATTAGTTTTTATGATGGTCAACAAGAAATTAGGTAGGATTTTTACTTTTATTTTCTTTCATTTAGTTAAAGACCGTTGAATAGTTAAGATCTGGTGTTTGTCTATTGTTAGCAAATCAGGATTATCCTTTTATTTTAAAAGGAAAAGAAAAGACAAATGTATTGGAAGAAGAAATCTTGTCGTAATATAGGACAAATGATTAGCAACCAAATAACTGTAAAGACCTAACTGAAAGAACAATCATACAGTTTCATTAACTGGAACTGAGTAGCTATAAATGCAACAGAACAAGACTATAGAGGGGTTCAGTCCAGAAAAGACCTCTCGCACTCAGTTAAGAAATAACAATAGAGAAAATTGAAGTTCCTCTCCAATCTGTATTCCTATTGTACTTCGTTATGTTTTATGATTTATGACCAATTGAATGGACTCTAACCATTCATAGTTCTTGTAAACAAATAATTCTTTATGTTTTTGAAAGTAGAGAACCAGTGCGTGTAGCAGAGATCAAAGAACAGAGTAAATTCAAGGGTTTGAAGGTTCGTTAAAGCAAATAACAGTGAAACCAGAATTCCATATAGGACAACCATCGACAGACGGAGCAACAGCTTCCGAATTACATTTCGAGAGACGACCACATCACATACCAACCAATTGTAAGATTCATATAATAAAAAAAAATCTCTCAGATCATTTTCAAGCAAACAGAGGCGTTTAACAGCAGTTCAAGTCACCAAATTCTAAGAAGACAAACAACGTATGTAACCAGGTAATTCCAATTCCGTTCATTTACATTTATGCCAGAAACATTACTTTCAAAAGATTGTCAGGTGCAGTGAAATCATATTACACAACAAAACTGTAAGACCAAAGCCGAGTACACTCAAACCCTGAGCCATGAACCCTAGGTGAGGGTTTCGCATTAAACTTTCAAAATCCAAAGAAATGCCTAGACCTTGGGCGTTAAACCTTGAGTGAGGGTTTGCAGAGGAAGTGCCATTACAACCAGAGAACAACAGACGACATACATTGGAAGACTGGGACCAAATACAACATAGCCTCGCTCGCATATAATGTTCGACAAACCTGTGGACTCAAAAAGAGACAGAGTTCAGAAGACCAACATGAATGGCTACCATAAACTAGAGGAGGCAGAGCCTACCGTGTAAAACCGTGGCAAAGAAACCCAAAACCTCCAACAACAAGACCCTTGGTGTCTGCATCACCAAGAATTTACAGACATTAGTGAATGCATAACCACCGAAGCGGAAACATAGAACCAGGAAGCAACATAACTGAATCATTGAAGCTGCCAACGTTACCTGAGAGTTGCTGTGAGGGAGAGACAGGCGTTCCACAAACAGTGCCATTAGACTGGTGAACAAGGCGCATTCCGGTTAGAACCTGTAAGAGAAAATTTGTTCGTTGAAATAGAGAGACAGAGATTACCTTTGTATCAAGCCTGGGGCTGGAGAAAGCCATCAAACCAAACCTGGAGACAAGCAAACAACAGATAGCCAACCAGAAGAGTAAATCTCAGCGCAAGAGCTAACAGACTGAGACCTGCTGAACCACGACAAAAGAAATCAAAACGCAGAGGAGTCTTACCCAGGTAACCACAGGACGAAACAGAACTGTCCACAAACCAGGAAACAAGAACCAACACATTCACGGTGACGAACAACCAGAAAAATGCACCCAGAGCCTGCAGCATAGCTGCCCACGAAGACCTTGCAGAACACTTAGGAGCAAACCCTCGACTAGAAAACAACAAATGACCAAGAACACCAACGAATGAAAGGAACAGGCAAGGAGTTGAGCGGGAAGTGCGGACAAGGAAAGTACGTTGCATTATTTCCGAATTGAATGCCATATCTCCCAAAACCAAAATATCCGATTACATTGCATATACGTGTCACCACCAACAAATAATTTAATCAATCATACAACCATTGTAAAGTCATTTCCATGCGATAATTAAACACTGTAACATCATTTCCCTACGGTAGTTTGGGTAAAGCGTTGGGCTGGTCACATCACTTAAAATCTACTTTAGCATATGCATGCTACTATCTTTTTTCATATTTTCCTATACATGCATATTTTGTTATGTATGTGTATTTTGTTTTATTATGCGTAGTACCAATTACACTGCATGCATAGGTTGATGAGCTTATATTTGCATTTCTATAATGTGAAATATTTTGTATAACACATATAAGCTGTACATCCATCCCACTATTCAAATTTTTTTAACAACCCTCTGAAATATAAATTCTTTAATAAATATTGAATGGAATTTTTTCTTATTGGTAATGAAGCTTGAAATCAAATGGAAAAACACAAAAAGGTGGTTAAAATTTCATACTTTTGATTTTTTTACCAACTCTCTGAAATATAAATTCTTTACTAAATATTGAATGAAAATTTTCTTATGGGTAATGACACTGGAAATAAAATGGAAAAAAAAAAAACACAAAAACATCATACCGTGGTTAAAATTTCATACCATTGATTACAAGTCAAGCTTTCATTATGGTGATAAATTGTAACTAATTTGACTTTATATTTTCTTTCCTATAATCTGAGCTTTAATGGTGGTCGATCCTCGACATTTCTGCTCAGAGTAAGTGGCTTTACAACTTTAGATGCTTGTGTTTGTCCGGTCTAACAGGACTTCTTCGATAAAAGTAAATAGAGAACAGCTGTCATGCGTAGACCCCAATAAAAGGGCAGGCAATGTGGGCCACTGTGTGGAGCATTGTGCACGTTATTCGAACCGTAAATGTTGAAACTCACCCTCTAATAATAAAAATGAAATGACAGACGGTCGACTTCGTACTACTGCAGAGAGTGCAGGGAGTAAAGTGAAGTAAGTAAAGTTACGTTAACCTTTTATAAAGTGAGTTAAGAGATTGAAAAATTCATTTTTTTTTTTTTTTTATAAAATATAGTTTTGTTTTGATTTATAATTTTCAAAATTCTATATTGGTTTTAGTTTTTCCACAACATAGAGGTGGTCTTGAATTATATTTTTTTTCAAATTTTCAATAGTATTAATATTAGTTATTTAAAAATAAGTCATAAATTTTAAATCAAATTTTATAATAAAAATTATGTTCAGTTAAATAAAATTATAATTAAAAAAAAACTTAATTTAATTGATGAGTAAAGAAAGTGCAATAACACTTTAAATGTATTGAACAAACAATATCTAGAATATATACAAATCCTTGTAGTCTAAAGAGACTATTATTATCTTGTAAGGCGTTTTTCTCTGAAATCAATTTCTTAAATTGCCACGTGTCTCGGTCTAGAGCATCGGATCAAATGTTAGACGATTAAAATTGTTTGTGCTCTTGGATTAATAGTTAGTTAAGAAAGGAAAATAGTTACACAGTTAAGGCAAAATACATATAGCCTCCCAGTAATTGATCCATTCGTTGGTCCCGTTGATCGAGAGGTAGCCTTTATTGCTCAGTAGGGGCAGGACCAGTTCCCTTTAGCCGCCAAATGCATAGAACAAAGAACTTACGAACGAGTCTTCTAGAGGCATTTCGAAGAATTCCTTGGCAATTCCCATCATGCTTTTCATGACCATCTCTGGCACACCATGGTTCACAATCAGCTTGAATTGGCCATTTCAATATCCTCCAATACTAAGCAAATTGTGCCTCGGTCTCAGCGCCTTCTTCCAGCGCTGCCCGTCTCTGGCTTCATCGAGTCGGCCTTTCAATCTGCCTAGGGACAACTGCATAAATGGCTGGAGGAAAGTCCTCACAAAGGTCGCAAATTCGGTGTATATGGTAGATCGGGAGTGGGAAAGACGTCTCTACTCAAAATCATCTACAATTACTACAAGAAAGAGGTCAGTGGTTTCTTTGATGTCTTTATTTGGGTTACAGTTTCTGGGAGCTTTGAGATTGAACAGTTGCCGGATTCCATCGTTGAGGCACTGAATCTAAGTCTGGAAGGGATTTTCATGGCTGAGACACGAAAAATGAAATTGAATGCTTCTCTGGAGAGAAAGAGATTTCTTCTGATATTAGAAAACATGTCGAATGAAATAGATTTTAATGAAGTGGTGGTGAGCTCCAGTATTGCAGCAATGATGTTGCAACTCCTGGGACTCCCTACTTTACTTTTATCAACCCGGTAGTTCGTAACAAACTTGGAAGCGACGGTGATATATGCACAAGTACTAGCTCTTACTGCAGGCTGTCACTTGATCAGTTGGCACAAGTTCGCTAGGAGCTTAAGCCAACTTCTATGAGTTCTTAGAAGAAGCTTTAAACTGTGATGGATGGAAGCTAACTGAAAAGAGGCTAGTCTACTTGCAGAAAGAGTGATGAAAGCTTAAAGGAAATGCAAACCCTAGTTTCACCGACTAACCCTACTTGTGCAAGAAAAGAGATGTACAACTACTGAAATGGATGCCATGGACTATTGCAGAGGTAAAATACATGTGTTTAAGCTACTTCTGAAGGAAAATATGGAAAAATCATCTTTTTGTATTTTTGAGCAATTTTATACAGAATTATTATGCATGTGTTTTGATTATTTTTTACTGTGCAGAGGTTTATTGGCGAAAGGAAATGGAGTGGGTGTTTGCAGGGGGTTAGGAAGGTGTGGAGAGGACCTAAGGGGTCCATAACACCCTTCTAGAGATTTCCACCGCGCTCAGATCTCGAAAAATCGCTCACGTTGTCTTCTACAGGAGGTTGCAGGGGATCTACAGGAAATTCTACAGGAACAGGCTGAAAGTGTTTTTTAAAGCGTTGATGGTGGAAAAATGGTGGGGAAGTGGAAATGAAGGATGGGTAAGGATGTTAAGAGGTGTAGGACATGGTAAATGAAGCTCAGGAGTGATGAAGATGGTTGGATTTGTTCAAGGATGAAGAAAGCAATGTTGCACAAAATTGTAGAAATTAGGGCAAGTTGTGAAAGTGTGACGAATGAAGGGAAGAAATCTTGAGTGAGGGACTGGAGCAGGTTGTGGAGGAAGGGTAAGTAGGAATGTATTACAAGTGTTCTACACACTACTTTCCAAAACTGATCAAACAAAGACTGAAAAAAATAGAGATCTATCTATTTTGATCTAATGTGCCCTTAAAAATCAGAAATATGATGAACATAAGTTTATAGACAAAAAATCATGCAAGAGAGCTATAGAAACTGAGCAAGAACAGATCTAAACATGAAAACACCATTGATATCAACTTTTCCAATTCAAAATCTAACACTAGCAATTGCATTAGAAGACAAAAACAATGTTTTTGTGACAGCAAGTGTACCTTGGTCTCAATTCATGGTCCCAAAGAGGGAGAAATGAGATCAAGGACTGCTTGATGGCATTTTTGTGGATCTTTTCTGTTACCAAACTGTCAAATTGACCTGAAGCATGAAAAAATATCTAAATCATCAAAAACAACCTAAGTAGTGAAGCAAGATTTGACCCTAAATAACATAAATTATTTTAGGAATGTAAGGAAAACATATAAAAGTACACAAAGGAGGTACTGGCACTTGGGCTGGGCCCAATCCCAAGAGCTACAGCCTCCTAAGAAAGATTAAAGCTGGTGCAAAGATGGATTCATCTTCATTGATAAAAAAATAATAGTTACATCCCACAAACTTTCTACAAGAAGAAGCTCGAAAATGTGCTGATACAGGACTGCACTAAAGTGCAAAAATGGACTAACAAAATGACTAAACTACCAAGGCTTGAAGCCTTCCTACTTATGCAAACGAGGACCCCCAACAGTCCTCCTTAACTTTAGGAGCTTGGCTGAACAAAACTGCAGTTAATCAACCACTTCACTAGACTTGCTCGACTGCCCCTTAAAATCATCTTTGGTGGGTTGTAGAACTCCGAGTTGATGGTGGAGAAATCGAGGAAGGGGTCATTTAGTGCAGTAGACACCCCTCTTACAAATCCTCAGCCTTGTTCCCTCATATTTGGCTGCGAATCTACTCAGAAATGCCTGATCTTGGTCCAAAAATGTCCAAAAATCTGTAATAAGCACGTATTAGACCTTGTGGTAAAGTGACTATTCCCATTCACACAATTAACATAAATATATTCAAAAGCATGCATAAAACTATGGAGAATGGTGGATTAAATGAGAATATTAGGCAAAATGAGCCCATATAGTTACCCATTTCCGGGGCTCATCATCACCCCCCTGCTGAATGTGTTGCTTATCCTCTGAGCAACTAATCCAGTTCATCATCTTTGATTGCTTTGACTGCCTCTATGACATCCCAGGGCTTTGAGATGATTTCCTCTTCCCTATCATGAAATCCTTCTTTTCTGTCTACCTCTTCCCATTGTCTTTGCTCCTCTTCTTCCTTGACCCCTTCTAACAGCCCTAGCAGTAGTGGAGGGATGAACTTAAGGCCAATCCAATTGGCTTTCAAGTTCTGCATTGATTGTTTGTATAGGGGTACTCTTCTCATGGCCTCCCTCATTCTGGTTGGGGAGTGGTATTCTTATTTTCAAACTATGGGACAAGGTGTTCCATATCCTTGTGTAAGCATGAATGCAATTATCACCAAACAGTCTTTCCATGTCTTCAAAGTGAGCAATGGCTTGAGCTTTCTTTTCAACATAGTTAGGTGCGATGTGAGGGTTGTCTGCAAGGTACCAATGGGAATATATAAGAGTTGAGGGATCTTCTGGTTCTAGCCTAATCATAAGTGGCTCATTTAGTTCCCTGGCCATAATCTTCTGAATCTCTACTCCCCTCTTTTCCTCATGGCTTAACCAAGAAGCCATGGCCATGAGTTGCAGATCTCCTAATATAGTGTTTGGGTCCCATAGATTTATGTTAGGAAGCGCCAAGTTGTGTAAATAGAATTCTACTAACTTGGCCTTGTCTTCAGCTGAGCTACTGTGACACAATTGCAGAAACTGATTGTAATTCTGAAATGGAGTGGTGCCCCTTTGGGCCAATGTGTTAATTTGAAATTGCAACCATTGGTCTCTAAGGTATAATGCATAAGATTTAACAGGTTGCCTACATTGTAAGGCTTCTATTGCCCAACTGGCCATGCAGGCCATTTGGGCTTCTTTGTCTTGCAACTGCTGTTTTAAAACTTGTATTTCTTTTGCTGCCCGAGACCCCTGTTCTTGTCGCAGTTTTGTTAGCATCTCCACATTAGCTTGTAGCTCTCCCTTTTTTTGTTGTTTCTCAGTGGTGTCCTTGTCTGCTGGAGGTCCTTCTTGCTGCTATTGCCCTCCCAAAATGGACAACCTATCTTCTTTATGGACTTCCTGTAACTGAGTTTTCAGCAACTCATTCTCCTCCTGTAGCTGGGCTCTTTTGTAGCTTTCTACGTGCCTCACCATGGCCAATTCTCCCCTTAATTCTTTTAACTTATCTTCCATGTGGCCTATGTCCTCAACTCCCTTAGACTTGGTGATTTGCATCCATGTGTGTGTTCTGATCCTCTCTTTCTCCAATTCGAAAAATAAAGGTACAACAAATTTCTGTGGGATGATTTTCCCACCCTCTAACAGATTGTAATATGAGCCCAAATCAGGTTGAGGGGTAGGTTTAGGTGTTTCTTCAGTTTTTCTCTCCCTTTGTGATTGTTTAGCTGCCTTCTCCTCCAATTTCTCAGTCTCTTTTAACTTGGCTATAGTTTCCTGTAGAGATGTTTCAGCTTCTTGTAGAACTGCCTTTGAGTCCATCAACTTAATTTTCTCTTTCCATGTAGAGGTTTTTGGGCTTTCTCTTTCATAGGTGATGGATATCTTAGAAGGAGACTCTTCCTCCTTTTTAGTGGGTGAGTCCTCAATGACAATTGGTTCCTTGAACGATGGCTGAGGTTTGCCCACTTTGATCCTTGTGCTTTTTCTAGCTTTAAAGTACATGGAGGTTTGCCTTTTTCTTTTTCCTTTTTGTTTTATAGGTGTGCTTAATGCAGCAAGCACAACTGCTACCTCCCTTGCCAACATTTCAGGGGATTTCTCTTTTTGCTGTTCTTTTTCTTCACTTCCTATAGAAATCTCTATGCTCCCTGTTTCTACTTATGTTCCTGATATTTCAGGGTGTGTCTCTTCTTTCTCTTGCTGGGTGCCTGCCTTGGCTGTGGTAGGCTTCTTTTGGGTCTTCTTAGCCTTTTTCTTTCCAATCTTTGTCTTTTTTCCTTTCTCTGTTTTTGTTGTTTTCTCCTTTTCTGTCTTAGTTTCAGAAGTCTTGTCAAATTCGTCTTTTTCCTTCTGTTCTTCCTATGTTTTACTCTCTGCTTGAATGTCCTGTGTTTCATCATCAATGTTCTTCCCAGTTTCTTTAGTTTTCTCCCCCTCATCACTGCTGAATGGGTTGATGTTCTCAGCCAAAGCTCTAATGTTATCATTCTTGGACATATTTATGAATATTTCCCAAGCTATGGGGACAGTATAGGTGTGTAAAGCATCTTCCACCAACAGTTTGATGAGTCCATGGTGGGCTAACTGATCTAGGACTCCTGCATTTAGTTTTGTACCACATTCAATTAAACATTGAAGGAGGAAATATGGGATGCTCAGTTTCTTAGCTGGTGGCAAGTCCATCCCATACCTCAATTCATGTAGCAACCTGAAATGATAACCATAAATGATGCTAAACCTCCCTTCACATCTTATATACTTCATGTTTTGATAACTGACTTCACTCCAGAGAGGAGGCAAGCTTGTCCTTCTGACCCCATTTTTGTCTTCTACAGGATGCTCCTCAGGTAGAAAAAAATGTTTTCTTAGCCACTTGTCCCAATGACTTCTCCTCTTTGATCCAAGGGAGCCCCAATGGTAAACCAGTAATTCTACTGATGAAATTAGGGGTAAGTTCTAGGGTCAAACCCCTAAAACTAACTATGGCATGTGTCTTCGAATGTGGTCTCAGAGACATCAAGAACTCTTCAGTCACTTCATCATCATAACCCCGAATTCTACCAAAGAAAGATATCCAATTTGCCCTGGTGAAAAGTTCCACCACCTCAGGGTTCTCATATAGTTTACTAGAGTTTAAGGGTTCTTTCCTCATGAATCCTCCTGGTATGGTGTTGAGTTTGTGTTTTAACCAGCAAAGAAAATGCTTAGGTGGGAAAAAACACAGTCAATCATTGAGACAGAGGATAGCTGAATTCGGTTTTTCTAAACCTAAGAAGGAATTTCTCATGTGCTCCTTACAATATCGAATGGAAATAATTCCCCTATTTGAAACTGTTGTCACCCAGAATTTGACTGTTTGTTTATGAAAGAATTTTTTTTTTTTACAGAACAGAGCATAAGGACACAGGGTCTTTTCTCAGCACATAGATAGATAAGTAGATTCGGGTTTTTTTTTTTCACACACAGAGGCTGGCCTCTACTATTACAGGTATCTTCCTTATAGGAGAAATCGAAAAATGATGAGGAGATTTTGGATGCAGAGAAAAAACTGGGTAAACTCAGTGAAATATGCAGGCAGAATTTCACTTTTTTCAATGCACAAGCAGATTTTTACTCTTGTTTTTCAATCTAATGCCAGGTTCAATTCACCACCTTGCACACACAAATCATGCAAAGAGAAGTTTTCCCGAGCCTACCTCGTTTTGAGCTTGAAATTCGGTGAAAGTTCTGGGCTTTCTTACTGCAGAGTTGTTCTCTACTTTTCCTGTAGAACCCTTCCTGTAGAAGTCACCCGGCTCCTGTAGAATGAAACTGTGCTTCCTGTAAAATCCGATAGGCGGGAGATTTTTGAAAAACAAGCAGAAATCTGGCAAAAGACAATTGGTTAGCTGCTCTAGAAGTGGTAGATGCATACTCGAGTTGAAAACATCATGAGTGCAGAATGAGCAAAGGGTGGTGAATGTCTTCAATGAGTTGTTTTTTATCCGCAGCCGTGATTCGTGGTGAGGTGATGAGGTGGCCAGACCGGACCGTTGATCCTATGTCATGGCCATAATGTTTTTGCATGCCGTCTAACTGCCATCACCTCCCTTACTCCCGTTATTCGCCGCCTCCACTACCAGTCCCGAATATTTCTTCTTGAATAGACATCCCACACATGCTGGCTGCGTATCTGATCAACAGTTTGAATTTGACGGGAGCTCGTTTGGATTCCACGAGGACGTGTAACTAACCGAGGGTGGCCAGTTAACTGGCTGCCCATTCCATTCAAACCGAACCATTCCCACAGTCACACAGCCTTGAAATATAATTCATGTAATTGCAAAATAGGTTTAGTCACTTACATGTGCAGTCGTCGCCGTGTTATGCACAATTCGAATTCTGGAACCCATTTCTTCATTGCTGTTGCTAGTTGCGTTCTGCATGCTCGACCCCAGACTTTTGCTGATGTTTACACATCTCAACAGAGCTCCATGCATGTTTCATATGCTGGACCTTGCGGTCCCTGACTTTGTAGTATGTGTTTAAGAGGGATCAGCTGCTACAGGAATCCTGTAGGATTTCCTGTAGCTGCTCCTTTTGAGATTCAAGCTAAAATGAGTAGGGCTACAACTGCTGATGAGGGTCTCTGCTGGAAAGGACTCTCAGATGGAGGGTAGCAGGTATGGTGAGTGAAAAAAACTATTGTTTTGATTTGTCATTAAAATTTGCTTGCAGCATGAAAAACAGGGTTTTTGTGTGACTGTGCAGGGACATGAAAACGAGTGGAATGGAGGTGTACAGAGATGGAAAAGGATGACATATGGCGAGGGATGGAGGTGTTATCACTCAGGTTGTCCCTAAGCTCCTGAAGGGATACGTCCGAGGTAACCACAAACCAATCTTTGGATTGCAGGTTCTAGCCCACCTGCAATCAAAGAGGGCTCTCTCTTGATGATTTAACTTTGTTGATGATGATTTTGGGCTAGTTGTTGGGTTCAGGGGTTTTGATTTTTTGTTTGAATGGAAGATGCATGCAAGGAAGATAATTCCAGGCAGGGAGGCAAGGTAAAGTGTGATAAGTTTCAAACCATTGGGCATGGAGTCATGGATTAAGGCTTGCTGTTGCGTTTTCTTGGTCACAAGAGGTTTATGGAGCGAGATAGCCACACATGAGACAATTATCAATTTGCTGAAGGGATGGAATGATGGTTAGGGATGAAAGGCAATTAAGAATATTTCATCAAAACTAATAGGGAGGAGAAGTGAATGAATGGTTGTATAGGAGAAGTTAAGAATTCCTAAACTATCATTCATAAGTGAAAGAAACAACGTAAACAAGATCATTTAAGTATGCATGTTCATAACTATTCCTGATGAAAACATGAAAAAATGCAGAAATTGAGCCTAAGGTGCAGCTAAGAAAATCCTAAACTATTCTTCTTTTCTGCAATTTAGATGGCGGATTGATGATAAAACAAACATGAAAAACTAACAGAGTTAAGAAACACTTATTGAACCATGTAGAAGCACAGGAATTCCACAGTCACTCCTCGGCCAATTAAACACAACAGACAGTTTCAAAATCCATGCTTTCAGCAGTCTTTGATTATAGAAAGTATCACAGTTACAGTGCGAGTCTCTACTTGAGGAAAATATCGAAATAACAAAGATCAAGCAACTAACCAAACCAACCAACCCCTACTCCATTTTTTAGGGTGGTATCTATAGGCAAAATATCTAAAGTTATTTATTACAACCGACCTAAACAGGTCTGCAGGAAAAAGCTTTTTAAAAACCTAATTGTTGCTGGAATTAAATGCAAGTAAGTCCTTTGGGATGTGCTAGAGGCAGCTGGATCAAGTTGAGTTGATGGGGTGTCCTGTGTGACTTGGTGCAGTGGTTCTGTCATAACTGTGCATTGAGTTCTGGTCCACTGATCTTCTATGAGTTTAATGTGTAGTCATTTGTGCTGGTGAGCTTTCAATGCGTCCTCAACTGCTTCTTGACTTTCAAAGCCTTTCTTTTAATGTTGGATTTTCCTCGAGCCCTGAGAAAATCTCCTCTGATACACTTTGTCGCTACATTGATAGTCTCCACCGCTTCCTGATACTCTTCGACATGCTTTTTATCTGTATATTTGATCTGATACTCTTTAATCTCTGTTCTTTGTCTCTCTCTGTCTTCAAATAGGCTTAAATTGGAAAAATCAGGCTTTTTCGGGCCTTTTCAGTGCAAAAAGGGCCGAGGAATCAAAATATTCCCTAAAGATTCTCCAATATGGCTCATTTCCCGTAGTGATGCGCGATTAGCGCATTGAAAACTACCTCTGTTTTTCATTCCGGAGCTCCGAAGCTTGACTTTCGCGCTTGCGCGGTTTTTCCGTTTTTTGGCTGCTGACGTCAGCATGACGTCAGCGGTACGGCGGATGACGTCAGTAGTGGGGTCCTCTGGTATGGATATGACGTCAGCAAGGTGACGTGGTAGTACGGCAGGGTGACGTGGCAATGACACGTGGCAGGGTGACGTGGGCCGGGCGCAGGCGGTGAGGGGTGATGTGGAGGTGACGTGGCGGGGTGACGCGGCGCTCCTGTAACCTGAGGGAAGGGCGGTTTTGTAGTTCATCGGACCGCCTTTGGTACGGAGGCAGTTTCTGTCAGGGGAGGCCCGATGCAATGGGAAGCTGCCACCTGTCCCGGTGTATGACGGTAAAACCGTCGGACATTGGGTGGTAACGTGCCAATACATAAGGGCGCTCGATATGAACAGGGGCCGTCGGATCTGGGGGAGACGATCCGATGGTGGAAGGGAGGCGAAGGTGCGCGGGACTTAATAAAAGAGCGCGTGAGTTAAAGTTTAATTTTTCCACGGCGCGGGTGGGTTTAAACTTTAGGAAACGGGTTAATGGGTTTAGGCGCTTGGTGATTTATTAAACAAATGTTAATAAATCCCCAAAAAAATGCGCCGGGGGGGGGGTTTGCATTTAGAAAGGGTATACTTTGTGTTTTGGAAGGGGTCCAAACACCTGGGAATGGAAATTTATGCAGAAGGAGGGTTCTTACTAAAGCCCAGGTGACTTAGTAATTCCCAG
>APFE030600765.1:470393-503682 GCA_000404065.3 Pinus taeda | reverse complement strand
ACTTCAAGTCCTCATAACTCCAAGCAAATACATCTTGGAATTCTTTGAACAAATCCACGTATTTCGGTTTTTTATCAGAGGGAAGATTTTTGGACAACTTAATCATTCTGGGATGCTCTGCTGTTCCGATGTTGTGTTCTTCTATAGCAACATTTAGAGGCTCCATTTTTGGCTTTTTGGGCACATCATTGTCATCAAACATGTCTTCTAATGGAGTAAGGCCGGTAGGTAGGAAATTACTCTTTAGATCAATAAACTCATCCTCTGCTTTGGCTGTTTCCTCTAAACACATTTGTTTCAACTGCCTCTATGTTTCGTTGTCTAAACACAGTTGGGTTAAGGATTTGTTTAGCTGTTGCAGCTGTTAGAGTCCTGCTGATTTTCTTCTGTTAGATGGGGAATCGTTCCATGGGCATCCATGTCAATTTTTGTTGGTAAAATTCGCCCTCAAGAGATGAGAAATTGTTTTAATCTGGGGATCATTTTGAATATCACCTGGCATCCTTAACATTGTTTAGGACGGAAGTCTGATGTTTATAATATTTCAGCGGTGAAATGGTGATTTTGGTTTCAAAGGGAAGCTTGCATGTGCAGCAAAAAGTTGCTAGACTGGTGGGCAGAATATTATATCTCTTGAAATTTTGCAAGCTTGAATTTGTTGAAAGAATTGAGTATTTCCGGTGGCAGCAGCCCTGTAAGCTCCTCATTCTACTGTTCATTAGTAACAAATGTTAACCTTTCATTTGTTGTTTATAATTAAATCGAGTCACCTAGGATGGACACTTTTGTAGGCTCCTAGGGATTTGAGCAGTTTTTTAAAAAGGGGGGGGGGGGCCTTTTAAAGGAGAAGAGCTTCCATACTCTGCACATGTTGTTTGTACATCTGAAATTTAGTCTATAGGCATGGCCCTTCTGCTGCTTCGTGATTTCATGTGTATTGTAAATCTTTATACTCCTGCCCCTGCTCCTAACTTGTTGACAAAACCATCAAACTCTAAATACCATGTGATTTCTTGTTTGAGGTTTGTATTAAGAGTTTCAGTTATTTGAGGATTGGGCAGACTTACAATTTCTGTTTCAGGATGTTCTTCTTGCTGTTTGCTGGTTGCCTTGAATGTTGAGACAATTTCATAGGTATTGGCAACCGATTCCTCATTGATGTATGTTTCTTGTTCCAAAGATAATGGCTTATCATCAGTTGGAGGACTGGTGTCATCATTAAATAAAATAAAAGAATCCATATCAGAATGGATTGAGTAAATTGGAAAAATTTGGGGCTTTTCCTCACTGCTTACCACATACTTCATTAATGTTTCTCTATACAGTCTCTTTGGTTGCCCAAAGACAGATTTAGTGGCATAAGAGAGGTCAAGTTGAAGGGATCCTTGCAATTTTACTCCCCACGATCTGGATAGAAGAATGCCATATTTTGTGGGAATGTCAGCAACTACTACGTCCATTAGAATTGTCTTGTTGGGGAATTGGACTAGAGACACACAAAGGTCTTTAATCAAGTCTAGACATTTGACTTGACTTGAGTCAAAGGAATATAGATCTTTGTATGGTCTTGTGACATCAAGGTTCAACCTTTCCATTACAGCTTTGGGCATAAGGTTATGTGAGGCACCTGAGTCAAACATAGCATTATGAAATATTTTTTCATGTATGTGCAGACTGACATAAAAAGGTGGAATAGGTCCATATGTTGATTTTCCGTTAACTTCTGGACCAAAATAGCAACTCAGGGGTATCGTCTAAAACGTTTACATCATCCTTGACCTCTGGTAGTTGAAGTGACCTTTGAATTTGTTGCCTATATGCATCATGTTTGGCAAGTTCTGAGAGGGGAATGGATATCTTGAGTTTTCCAATCTCTGCTTCTAAACTGAATGGTTTTTCCAATGGGTTCTTGGCGTTGATAGCAGTAGATTTCTCTTTTTCAGGCATACTCTCTATGTTTTCTTTTGGAATGTCAGCGTTATGATGAATGACAGTTTGTGGTATTTCTGCTTTGGGAGGATTTTTTAGAGTGCCGTTCAGATTTTCTTTTGGGGAAGAAAGATGTAGAGGCCGATCAATAGGAGGCTGTGTGTCTGTTATATCCTCCACAGTTACCTGATGTGGGTTTGGGACAGAGCTATGAGCCGGATTTTTTATGGTGACATTGTCTTTAATTTTGTTGGGTTGTTTGCTATCTTTTGTTTTGCTAGATGCAGGGACATCAATGGTCCTTGTTCTCAACTTATATTGTTTGTGTACTTCATACACAGCAGAATCATAACCTTGTTTGAAATCGAAAGACTCTCCCAACTTGGTCTGAAATTGTTTTACATCAGGGTAGTCTCGGTCCTCTTCAGTGAGAAAGATTTGCTGTTCATTTTCCAAATCTATCAGGTTCATATGAGTACCATCTGTGGGCTCACTGGATGTAGATGCCTCCACATAGTTTTCTTGGAAAGGAGGCCTAATATCATGGTCGGGACTGGCCCTTCCAGCGTTTGTGTTTTGAGTTTTTCTGAATTCGGGTTCCTTATGGCATTAGCTGTTGACCTTCCCATGAAGTTTTCCTCTCAACTGTCTACTCGTCTCCAAGCCGTGGATGCCACTGATAATAGCATCTAGCTTCTTTAATTGAAGCTGAGGGTTCCTCCTGAAGTGGTTTCTTCTCCAGTTCTGGCTCTGTTCTTTTGACATTAGATTTGCTCCACACAACAGCAACATCTTGCATTTCTGCAAGGCTTTGAGGGGCTCTTTCCATTAACTGATATGCCATCTCAGCATCAAAGCCATCAGGGAATTTGTACAAAGCAAGATCAAGTGGAGGTCTTAAATTTTGTGGTATTGCATTGTAAACATTATTAAACCTCGCACAGTAATCCAAAACCGTTTCCTGAGGTCCTCTTTTGATAGTATCATACTCAGATAGTATGTGTAGGGGATCTTTGTTTTTCTCCCATCTGTTAATAAATGTTTGGTATAAGGCTTCAGGATTTAATATGGAATTGGGTGTAAGTGCCCTAAACCAGGTTCTGACATCACCGGTCAAACGTTGAACAAAAATCTTCATTCTCACACTGTCATCATCGATCTCATAACTCTCAAAGTAATCTTGCATTTTCTTTGTATGCTATAGGGCCTGTGCAGGAGTTTGTGCCATCAAAATAGGTAATTTTTGTCTGGTAGTCATGAGGCATGGCCCTGGGATTAGCTGGCAGCTGTAAGGGCGCATATCTATTAGCCATGTTAATGGGGATAAGTGGAAAAACTGGGGCAACTGGGATAACAGGAACAACCGGGGTAGAAGGAGTAGTTGTGGAAGTAGGAGTATAGGATGGAGGTGTAGAAGAGATGCTTGGAGAAGGGGATGATGAACCAGGGGAACTTGGGGTTGACCGAAATAGAACTTTGACAGGGGTTGGAACACCGCTTGGCTGAACTATTTCAGGACTCGAAGCAATTGGGTCTTCTTGTTGCTTTTGTTTTCTAATGATCTTAGGGATTAAATTCGGATTTTCAAAAGCAGCTGGGCGATTAGGATCAGGGTTTGATCTTGTATGACGTGTTTGCTTTTTAGGAGCTAGCTTCTACCTTGTTTTTTGGGAACTTTTTTCTAAAAGCACAGGTCGACTGAGACTTTTAAAGGTCGATTTCTTCCTCTGTGGACCTTCAAACTGGTTTTGTGAGATTATCTGAGGAGTTCCCCAGTGGAGTCGCCATTATGTTATCACTCAGGTTGTCCCTAAGCTCCTGAAGGGATACGGCCAAGGTAACCACAAACCAATCTTTGGATTGCAGGTTCTAGCCCACCTGCAATCAGAGAGGGCTCTCTCTTGATGATTTAACTTTGTTGATGATGATTTTAGGCTAGTTGTTGGGTTCAGGGGTTTTGATTTTTTGTTTGGATGGAAGATGCATGCAAGGAAGATAATTCCAGGCAGGGAGGCAAGGTAAAGTGTGATAAGTTTCAAACCATTGGGCATGGAGTCATGGATTAAGGCTTGCTGTTGCGTTTTCTTGGTCACAAGAGGTTTATGGAGTGGGATAGCCACACATGAGACAATTATCAATTTGCTGAAGGGATGGAATGATGGTCAGGGATGAAAGGCAATTAAGAATCTTTCATCAAAACTAACAGGGAGGAGAAGTGAATGAATGGTTGTATAGGAGCAGTTAAGAATTCCTAAACTATCATTCATAAGTGAAAGAAACAGCGTAAACAAGATCATTTAAGTATGCATGTTCATAACTATTCCTGATGAAAACATGAAAAAATTGCAGAAATTGAGCCTAGGGTGCAGCTAAGCAAATCCTAAACTATTCTTCTTTTATGCAATTTAGATGGCGGATTGATGATAAAACAAACATGAAAAACTAACAGAGTTAAGAAACACTTATTGAACCATGTAGAAGCACATGAATTCCACAGTCACTCCTCGGCCAATTAAACACAGTAGACAGTTTCAGAATCCATGCTTTCAACAGTCTTTGATTATAGAAAGTATCACAGTTACAGTGCGAGTCTCTGCTTGAGGAAAATATCGAAATACCAAAGATCAAGCAACTAACCAAACCAACCAACCCTACTCCATTTTTCAGGATGGTATCTATAGGCAAAATATCTAAAGTTAATTATTACAACCGACCTAAACAGGTATGCAGGAAAAAGCTTTTTAAAAACCTAATTGTTGCTGGAATTAAATGCAAGTAAGTCCTTTGGGCTGCGCCAGAGGCAGCTGGATCAAGTTGAGTTGATGGGGTGTCCTGTGTGACTTGGTGCAGTGGTTCTGTCATAACTTTGCATTGAGTTCTGGTCCACTGATCTCCTGTGAGTTTAATGTGCAGTCATTTGTGTTGGTGAGCTTTCAATGCGTCCTCAACTACTTCTTGACTTTCAGAGCCTTTCTTTTAATGTTGGATTTGCCTCGAGCCCTGAGAAAATCTCCTCTGATACACTTTGCCACTACATTGATAGTCTCCGCCACTTCCTGATACTCTTCGACATGCTTTTTATTTGTATATTTGATCTGATACTCTTTAATCTTTGTTCCTGGTCTCTCTCTGTCTTCAAATAGGCTTAAATTGGAAAAATCGGGCTTTTTCGGTGCAAAAAGGGCCGAGGAATCGAAAACTGCCTCTGTTTTTCATTCCGGAGCTCCGAAGCTTGACTTTCGCGCTTGTGCGTTTTTTCCGCTTTTTGGCTGTTGACGTCAGCTGACGTCAGCGGTACGACGGATGATGTCAACATGACATCAGCAGTGGGGTCCTCTGGTACGGATATGACGTCAACATGCTAACATCAACAACGTGACGTGGCAGTACGACGGGGTGACGTGGCAAGGACACGTGGCGGGTAACGTGGGCCGGACACAGGCAAGGAGGAGTGAGGTGGAGGCGACGTGGCAGGGTGACGCGGCACTCCTGTAACATGAGGGAAGGGCGGTTTTGTAGTTCATCGGACCGCCTTTGGTACAGAGGCGGTTTCTGTCAGGGGCGGCCCGATGCAATGGGAAGCCGCCACCTGTCCCGGTGTACGACGGTAAAATCGTCGGACATCGGGTGGTAACGTGCCAATACATAAGGGCGCCCGATATGAACAGGGGCCGCCAGATCTGGGGGAGACGATCCGACGGTGGGTGAGAGGCGAAGGTGCACGGGACTTAATAAAAGAGCGCGCGAGTTAAAGTTTAATTTTTCCATGGCGCAGGTGGGTTTAGACTTTAGGAAACGGGTTAATGGGTTTAGGCACTTGGTGATTTATTAAACAAACATTAATAAATTCCAAATAAAATGCGCCGGGGGGGGGGGGGTTTTTTTCATTTGGAGAGGGTTTCTTTGTGTTTTGGAAGGAGTCCAAACACCTTGGGGGGAAATTTATGCAGAGATGGGGGCTCTTACTAAGGTCCAGGTGACTTAGTAATTCCTAGAGGGATACTTATGGTTATATTTCAACCAGGGGGAGGGGATATTTACATAAGGGGATTATTTACATAGTTTCAGTAGGGGGATGGGGAAAAATATAGGGAGTTAAATAATAATGTCAGTAGTTAATATGGAAATGACAAGGAATCGCTAAGTTTCAGAGATCTTAGGCTTCAAAGGGGAGATAGAACTTTATAGAGAAAATATGGACCCTCCTTGAGTGAAGCAGTTCTTCACCAAGGCTATGACATGGAAAATGATGAAACTAAGAGATATCAAGTAGATCTTGACCTCTTTTGGGGAAATTAGTCAATGATTTAGGGAAGAGGAAGAAAGGGAAGTTAGTTATGCCTGATTTGAGCTCCTCCACATGAAACTGCCTGATGACTGTGACCTGAGTAGAGATGATACTTTGAAAACATAGGATTGATCAGAAATCAAGATTCTGTAACCTAAAAACTACTTACCCAGCCTACCTACCTAACATTTTTTCTTCTTTTGGTTTGGGTGCACTTAGACTTGCAGTCCCAGCATTTCAACTTTTTTTCTTTTTATGCCTTCCTATCTACAAACTACCCTTATTTCTTCCAAGGGCCCAAATTAAGCAGTTGGGCTCCTTTGATTCTCTACCTATCTAAAATCCGCCAAGATTAAGCTGTTTGGACAAATTGTTCATTCTCTATATTCTAAAACAGAAAATTGAAACCTAGGGAGACCAAGATTAGGCTGTTTGGACCTCCCTTTAGCTGAAAATTCTACAAAAATGGAATGACTCTTCAAAATTGGAATGCAGTAGATGAACTTTGAGTAGCATTCTTTCATGGCCTCCTTCTTTGGTGACTGTTTAGCAAATATGGAGCATTGCAGCATGCAAAGTATGACATATTTGGCCTGTAAAAATGTCAATCATGAAATATGGGTAACCTGCTGCAGCAGGAGGCTAACAGGAGGCAGGGAGGTTTATAGGCCTCATAGACAGATCTCAAATCCTCGGGTCCTCTTCCAAGACCGATTTTGGCTTGTTTGTAGTTTCTATAGGATCCTCCTGTAGAAGATACAGAGCTTCCTGTAGGATGTGGAATTTCAGACCAAATGAGACCAGATCTTGGGAAAAGGTAACAATGATGGAGGAATGGATTATGAAGGATGCATGCATCCTGGTCATGTCCTCTGTCTTTGACTTGCGCAATTCTCCCAAAACCTGTAATTACCTTCCTGCAACCTGCAATTTATTCAACAAAAATTAGATTTATTTGTTTTTTTGTCTAAGATAGCTGGGGCACCTCCAGGAGGTTTTCACCCTCACTGTCTGCCCTGGGTGCCTCCGAGAGGTTTTCACCCAAGGATCTTTTATTTATTTAATTTTATTATTTATTTATTTATTTTTTTTTTTCTGTGTTGTTTTTTTCCTGTTTTTTCTTTTTTCTTTCTCTTTTTTTTCATGATGTAGGTGGAGTGGAGACAAGGACTTGCTCCATTACCAATAATGATTTTCCAAGAGTCTCAGTGAACTCCTGCTTAGAAAGGGGCTTCTTGTAGATTTTCAATCTATGCCCATTGACGAGCATGAGGATGGATTCTTCATCAATGGTCCGAATAAGGACTGAACCATTGTCATTGCATGTTTCCACTATATATGGTTCTAGCCATCTTGTCCTCAGCTTTCCCTTGAAATCTTTGTACCTTGAATCATATAACAACGCCCAATCCCCTGGCTAAAGTTGCTTTTCTTTGAGGTGCCGGTCATGCCATATTTTTCTCTGAAGTTGGATTACCTCTGAGTGGAGAAGCGCCTGCATTCTTTGTTCATCTAATCCATTCAGCTGAAGCAATCTTTCTTGTTGTGCATGGTTGAGATCTAGGTCCATTTGAGCTACCAACCTCAATGTGTTATATTCAAATTCTATGGACAACAAAACCTTTTTCCCGTAGACCAGCTCACAAGGTGTGAAACATGTTGTAGTTTTCCAAGTAGTGTTATAGGCTCAGGTGGCCTCAACCAAGCGATCTGCCTAATCTTTTCTGCTACTACTCACTACCTTAGTCAAAATCCCTTCCAAAGCTCTGTTAGTAACTTGAACCTGTCCATTTGCTTGCGGATGATAAGGGGTGGAAGTTCTGTGCTTAATCTTGTGATGAGTGAGCAAGTATTCAATCAGATTAGAGGTAAACTAACTTCCTTGATCTGTGACTAATTCTCTTGGGCAGCCAAACTTGTAAAAGATATTTTCCCTCAAAAACTCAGCTACTTTTTCTTCTGTTGCTGCTTTGATTGCCTTTGTTTCCACCCACTTTGTCAGGTAATCTGTGCACACAATGATGTAGGACTTCTATTTTGAAGGAGGGTTGAGAGGACCCACAAAGTCCATCCCCACTTCTCAAATGGCTTGAAAGTCAGCTGAAGTTGCAAGGGCATTTCATCCTTTGGAGTAGGTTTCCTCATCCTTTGACATCTGTCACATTGGTTGATGTATCTCATGACATCTTAATGAAGAGTGGGCCAATAGTATCCTGCCTGTAGAATTTTGAAGGTGGTTCTGTTTGCTGCAAAGTGGCCTCCACAGGGCCCATCATGACAGGTTAGGAGGATGTCAAAAACTTCCTCCTCCCTGACACACGGCCTCAAAATCTAATCTAGGCCAAGTTTAAAAAGATTGCCCCCAATCCAAGTGAATGGGGCACTTTTCCTCACGATCTTGCTTTTCCCTTCTAAGGATAGGTATGGCGGAAACTGCGCTGAAACCAAATAATTTGCTATATCAGCAAACCATGGAGAGAGTACTGAAATAGAAAACAGGTGTTCATCTGGCATTTGATTATCCACCATCCCTTCTTCACCTGCAGGCAAATCTAGTCTAGACAGAAAATCAGCAACAACATTTTCCTTACCTGGCTTATCAACAATGGTCAAATCAAATTGCTGCAATAAAAGTATCCATCTAATGATACGAGCGTTTACATCAGGTTTTTTCATCAGATACTTAATTTCAACATGATTAGTATGCATGAATGTTTGATAGCCAGTGATGTAGTGTCTGAACTTGTTTAGGGAATGGACTATAGCGAGGAGCTCTTTCTCGGTTACAGTATAGTTTAACTCTGCCTTGGACAAGTTTTTACTAATAAAATATATATCATACGGTAACTTCTCCTCAACTTGTCCTAAGGTTGCTCCTATGGCTTTGTTCGAGGCATCTGCGTGAATGTGGAAAGGTAGGGCCTAGTTTGAACCTCTCAAGATTGGGGTAGTTATCAACTTACCTTTCAAAGCATCCAGAGCCTCTTGACAGTTGTCAGTCCATGTGAACTCAACATCTTTTCCCAAAAGACCAAACAATGGAGAGGCTAGCTTACTGAAATCTTTAATGAATCTTCTATAATATCCTTCTAAGCCTAGAAAACTCCGAACATCTCTTACTTTTTGAGAAGGTGGGACCCTTTGGATGATAGCAATATTGTTGGGATCCACCTGTAAACCCTGCTGAGAAATTGTATGACCTAGCATAGTCCCTTTGGTCATTAGGAATTCACATTTATCAGGACTGAGGGACAAGTTCATCTCAATACACTTGGCTAAAACTTTCCTCAGGTTAGTCAGAGCTTCTTGGAAGTAGACCCATAAGGGGTAAAGTCATCCATATAGATCTTCATTGAATCATGAACCAACTCAGCGAATATACTCAATACTGCTCTCTGGAAAGTGGCAGCAGTGTTGCATAACCCAAAGGGAAGGACCTGGTAGGAAAAGGTATCCCATGGACAAGTGAAAGTGGTCTTATCCTGGTCTTCTGGGCTGATTTGGATCTGATTGTACCTGCTAAACCCATCTAGGAAGGAAAAGAGCTTCTTCCTTGTCAGGCCATCTAACACTTGATCTATGAAAGGCAAAGGGAAATGTTCCTTCTTGGTGGCTTTGTTAAGTTCTCGATAATCTACACAGATTCTCCACTTCTCGTTTTTCTTGGGCACAAGCACCAAAGGAGAAACCCACTCGCTGTCAGAGATGGGGTAGATGAATCCTGCATCCAACAACTTTTGCAGTTCTTCTTTGACAATGTCCTTAAGGGCTGGATTCATCCTCCTTTGAGACTGCCTGACTGGTTTACAATCCTCTTTAATGTAGATGTGATGGGTACAGACTGAAGAATGGACTCCTTTCATCTCCTTATAGCTCCAAGCAAAAGCATCCAAATGGTTGTTCAATAAGCTACACAACTCTTTCTCCTAAGAGGTGGATAGGGATGAGTTGATTTTCAAGGTTCTTTCAGGGCCAAATTCCACATTCTTAACTTGGAGAGAGGTTGGATTAGCCACACAGAGATCAACTAAAGCACTAGATTGGGTTTCTTCCACCAACTCTTCTAATGGCATCACACTGGGGGGTGGATTTTGAATCAAATTCTCAATAAGATCATCCTCGGTTTGAGGACCTCCCTTGGTGGCTTCCACTGTGCACAATGGGGCAGAGTAGACTTCACCTTCTTCTTCCTCCTCCAACCAGAGAGGTAAGTCATGTTATAGCAGAGGTTGGGCAGGAGGATATAGAACTAGCTGTTTGGACATATGCCCATTCTTGATGGTCATGCTCCCAGCTCGACAACTGATGTAAGCATCTGCAGTAGCTAACTAAGGCCTTCCCAAGATGAGGGGATACCCAGTGAGTTTTGCCTTTAGCTGAAGGACCAAGAAGTCAGCAGGGTACTCCCAGGAATCAATGGAGACCATGACATCTTCCACAATCCCCTCAGGAGTCACAGTGGAGCGGTTTTCCAATTGCAGTACTGTTGAGGTCTTTCTTAGGGAACTCTGAAGGTTGAGTTTAAGCATAGTGTCCCTGGTCATTACATTAATAGCAGCCCCTAGATCAATCAAGGTGTGGGGGATTACAATGTCATTTATGTGGACATCAACTAAAAGACTCCCAGGGTCCAGATATTTTGGACAGATTATCTGTCCCAACATCAGGTCAGACAGTTGTCCTATGACATTGATAGTTGGGGCATCGCTCTTGCGCCTGCTTGGGTTCCTGAAACACTTCTCTTTGATCAACTTATTGTAGATTGGTACATCTTTTATGGCCTAGAGAAGTGTTATTTTCACACATAACTGTTTAAGTTCTCCCAGAAGTTCAGTTTTTTCTGGGTTTGGTTGAGTGGTTCCAGTTAGTCTCTTAGGAAAGGGTGGAATGGCTTTGGGTTCACTCTCTTGTTTCTCTTCCTCCTCCTCCTTAGGAGGAGGTTGGCTATTTGGGAGGACCTTCCCAGATCAAAGGTTAGGTAGGGCATGTGGTTTCTCTAGTATATACCTGCTGGGCCTGTCTATTATTGGGGTTCGGGTTCGGTTGAGCAGGTATCTGGGGTTTTCTTCGAGGAGTAGGAGGTAATTCTTGTGGTTGAGCAGGTGGTGGAGGCAAAAGAGCGGGAGGAGAGTTGTATTGGGGCCTCCACCCCTGATGAGCTGCATTCCACTGAGGTTGTGGCTGAGTGTGAGAATGAAATGAGTGAGCAGCTGGTTGAGTATGGTATTGAGGAGGATATGACCAAGGAGGGGGTGTGGACCAGGAAGGATGAGCAGGAGGACCCTAAGAAGGCATGGAAGTGGCTCGATTGGGGTTGTAATAAGTCTGGGATGTCCCTTGCATTCTCTGCTGGTAAGGTCTGGGTCCATGTGGTCTCCTTTGGTTCATGAAGTAGAGTGGTTCAGTGGCTCCTTCAGCCCCTTGGTACATAGCTTTAAATCCAGACAAGGAAGGGTACTAATTTGTAGGATGGTCTTCTTCATAGACAAAACACACTTCTACAGAGTGCAATGGACATTTGTTCCTAGGATGATTTCTGGTGCGCCTGGGACAGAAGATGGCCAAAGCCCTCTCGGCTTCCTCTTGCTTCTTTTGGATTCGCAAGGTATCCATTTGCATGGCAATCGTCGGTCTCGTCTCGCTTTTGAAATCTTCCATTTTATTTGCAAACTCTTTTTTAAGGAATGAACTAGATAAGGGGGTACTGGCTAAGAGTTGACTTCCCATTCCTCTCTTTCTAGCTGCCCTACGATGGTTTCTAAATAGAGTCTTTATGTCATCATAAGGTAGCTGGTAGATGTCTCCCCCGACCAACGAATGGAGGGTATCTAGAAGGTCTTCAGGGACTCCTCTGAGCAGTACCAACTTCAGAGATTCGGGGTCAGGTGTACACCTGACCCTTTTATAATTGAGTTGAAATCTCTCTTCATAGTCTTCTAAAGATTCATCACTTCCCATGGTCATTCGAAAGATTTCTTATTTTGTATCCTTTGACCTACAGTAGTCCCAGTATTTGTTGTTAAAGGCTTGCTGCATTTGAGCCCAACTTGTGATACTGTTTCCAGGGAGCCCCATGAACCAGCAGAGAGCTGCATCCTTGAGGGTAGAAGGAAAGAGTTTCAACTTTTTCTCGTCTTTTGCATAGTCATAAGTTTGACAAAGGACATCAAACTCAAACAAAAAGGTATCAAGGTTTTCAGTAGTCCATGGAAGTGAGGTAAGGCTGAGGGACTAATGTTTTTCATTTTTGTGTCCCCATTGGTCTCTCGGATGGGAAAGGTACCTTCTACTCTTTCCCCATCCCCTCTACCATTTCTGTTTTCAGCCATGGTCTCAAGAGGAATGGTTTCTTACTCTTCTTCTATTATAGGATCTTCATATATCTTTGGAGGTTCACCTATAGGTTCTTCAGGATCACTGCCACCAAAGAAGAGAGAAGGGTGACGCAGTGATGTGGTGGGGGTGTTGGGTAGGAATTTTCCTGAATTGTCTCTGTTCCTACGAGGCATGAAATGAAATATATTTTTTTTTGGTGATTTTTTTCTGTTTTTTTGTCTGCTTTTACCTGCAAAAGCTGAAATAGATTGAACTGCAACTAACTAAAATCTATCTTGCTGAAGTGAAGATGCAGAATTGAAATGAAAGCAGGAAAGGACTAATCTATTTTGCTGAAATGAAATTGTAGAATTGAAATGAAAGCAGGAAAGGACTAATCTATTTTGTTGAAATGAAATTGCAGAATTGAAATGAAAGTAGGAAAGGACTAATCTATTTTGTTGAATTGAAATTGCAGAATTGAAAGGAAGCAACTACTCTACTCTTGCTGAAATAAACTACTTAGCAGAATGTTTGCAGTAGAAAATAGAAGAAAAGAAGTAATCAAAAAATACTCTGACGCTTCCTCGACAACGGTGCCAAAAATATGGTGAGCTCCAGTATTGCAGCAATGATGCTGCAACTCTTGGGACTCCCTACTTTACTTTTATCAACCCGATAGTTCGTAACAAAGTTGGAAGTGACGGTGCTATATGCACAAGTACTAGCTCTTACAGCAGGCTGTCACTTGATCAGCTGACACAAGTTCGCTAGGAGCTTAAGCCAACTTCTATGAGTTCTTAGAAGAAGCTTTTAACTGTGATGGATGGAAGCTAACTAAAAAGGGGCTAGTCTACTTGCAGAAAGAATGATGAAAGCTGAAAGGAAATGCAAACCCTAGCAAACCCTAGTTTCACCAGCTAACCCTACTTGTGCAAGAAAAGAGATGTACAACTACTGAAATGGATGCCATGGACTATTGCAGAGGTAAAATAAATGTGTTTAAGCTACTTCTGAAGGAAAATATGGAAAAATCATCTTTTTGTATCTTTGAGCAATTTTATACAGAATTATTATGCATGTGTTTTGACTATTTTTGACTGTGCAGAGGTTTATTGGCGAAAGGAAATGGAGTGGGTGTTTGTAGGGGGTTAGGAAGGTGTGGAGAGGACCTAAGGGGTCCGTAGTACCCTTTTGGAGATTTCCACCACGCTCATATCTCGAAAAATCGCTCGCATTGTCTTCTACAGGAGGCTGCAGGGGATCTACAGGAAATTCTACAAGAACAGGAGGCCGAAAGTGGTTTTTAGAGGGTTGATGGTGGAAAAACGGTGGGGAAGTGGAAATGAAGGATGGATAAGGATGTTATGAGGTGTAGGACCTGGTAAATGAAGCTCAGGGGTGATGAAGATGGTTGGATTTGTTTAAGGATGAAGAAAGCAATGTTGCACAAAAATGTAGAAATTAGGGCAAGTTGGGAAAGTGTGGCGAATGAAGGGAAGAAATCTTGAGTGAGGGACTGGAGCAGGTTTTATGATGGAAGAAGGGTAGGTAGGAATGTATTATAGGTGCTTTTCACACTACTTTCCGAAACTGATCAAACAAATACTGAAAAAAATAGAGATCTATCTATTTTGACCTAATCTGTCCTTAAAAACCAGAAATATGATGAACAGAAGTTTATAAACAGAAAAGCATGCAAGAGAGCTATGAAAACTGAGTAAGAACATATCCAAACATGAAAACACCACTGATATCAACTTTTCCAAATCCAAATCTAACACTAGCAATTGCATTAGAAGGCAAAAACAGTGTTTTTGTGGCAACAAGTGTACCTTGGTCTCAGTTCATGGTCCCAAAGAGGGAGAAATGAGATCAAGTATTGCTTGGTGGCCTTTTTGTGGATATTTTCTGTTACCAAACTGTCAAATCAACCTGAAGCATGAACAACTATCTAAATCATCAAAAACAACCTAAGTAATGAAGCAAGATTTTACCCTAAATAACAAAAATTATTCTAGGAATGCAAGGATAACACGTAAAAGTACACAAAGGAGGTACTGGTACTTGGGTTGGGCCCAACCTCAAGAGATACAGCCTCCTAAGAAAGATCAGAGCTGGTGCAAAGCTGGATTCATCTTCATTGATAAAAAAATAATAGTTACATCCCACAAACTGTCTACAAGAAGAAGCTCGAAAATGTGCTGATACAGGGCTACACTAAATTACGAAAATGGACTAACAAAATGAATAAACTACCAAGGCTTGAAGCCTTCCTACTTATGCAAACGAGGACCCCCAATAGTCCTCCTTAACTTTAGGAGCTTGGCTGCACAAAACTGCAGTTAATTAGTCACTTCACTAGACCTGCTCGGCTGCCCCTTGAAATCATCTTTGGTGGGCTGTAGAACTCCGAGCTAATGGTAAAGAACTCGAGGAAGGGGTCATTTAGTGCAGTAGACACCCCTCCTACAAATCCTCAGCCTTGTTCCCTCGTATTTGGCTAGCAATCTACTCATAAATGCCTGATCTTGGTCCAAAAATGTCCAAAACTTTGCAATAAGCATGTATTAGACCTTGTGGTAAAGTGACTATTACCATTCACACAATTAACATAAATATATTCAAAAGCATGCATAAAACTATGGATAATGGTGGATTAAATGAGAATATTAGGCAAAATGAGCCCATATATTTACCCATTTCCGGGGCTCATCAAGTGGGCGTCAATATTGGGGATGTAATGGTAGCAAACTCTTAGTCTCCAGCTCCAACAAAGAAGTTGTTGAAAAAATGGGGGCAAAGGACTTCCTGGAAATAAAACCCTTGTCCTCAGAGGAGGGCTAGAAATTATTTAGAAGAGTAGCTTTTGCAGATAAAGTTGTTCTAGAGAATACAAAGACTATAGCCAAAAAAAAATCCTCAATTTGCAGAGACTTGCTGTTGGCCATCAATGCAGTTGCTGCAACGATGAGTTTCCAAAAGACTCAGAATGATTGGGAAAGAGAATTGAATTTTATGGAAAGCACATATACTTCCTTCCAAAGGAGCCAGACGAACATTGAAGCAGATATCAATAATTAAGATGGATTTTTATTGATCTGTCTGATTCCCATCTACAGAAATGTTTTCTAAGTTGTGTAGCAAATATGGGACGCTGAAGGGGTACTCGACAGGGCAGAGACACATTATCTGATGGATGCTAGGTGACATTGCATAAAAGTACTGGTAAGTAGGTTCTTGCTGGAGTTTGTGGAGTATATTATTGATGGTGACTATCATACAATGGAGTATTTAAAGATTCATGAAGCTCTCCGTGAAATGGCGATTTATATAGGCAACCAAGACCAGGAGAAATGCTTATTTTTAGCAGGTCAAAAGTTGCAAAACTTTCTTGGTGAAGGGGAGACAAGGGATTGCAGATGCATATCGGTTGGCCATACTGCTATTAAGGATCTTCCAAATGATTTGAAATGTTCAAAGCTTGAGAGTTTGGTATTAGCCTCTAAGAATCAGTTGGAAAAGACTCCAGAAATATTTTTCTGAGACATCAAGTCTCTGAATGTTTTGGATTTGTCGTTCACATCCATAGGAACATTTCCAAGCATAGTGCAACAACTTCAGTAACTTAAGTTTCTTAACTTGGCCAGGTGCACCAAAATTGTTCATTTGCCTGACAGTCTTTGCACTCTATCTAACCTTCAAGTTTTGAATCTTATTTCTTGTTTGGCATTGTGTTCATTGCCTAGTTAGATAAGAAAGCTCAAGAATCTAAAGCATCTCAAATTGGATGCATGCTATAGTCTAAATGAGCTTCCAAAATATCTTTCTCAACTCACTTCGTTGAACCGTCCCATGTTGACATTAATGGAGTCTATTTGTGAAGTGAGTGTGGAGGATCTTTCAAAGCTTTCCAATCTAACAAAGTTGACCACAGTGGTAACATTAGAAAATAAAGTGGATACAGAGGTTGCTTGGTTGGAGATGAGAAACTTAACATTAGAATATGATGCAGATGCAAATGCAGAAAGAGATTTTGTAGCACCTAAGCATGTTATTCTCCAAAAGATGGGACATATGAAGAAGTTGCAGAATTTTCATCTGATTAATTATCTGGGGGAAACTCTACCCAACAGTATTTGTGAAATCCAAAATATGAAGATGTTGCTTTTGCACTTATGTTACGAATTGAAGGTGCTCCCTGCCTTGGACAAGAATAGGAGTGAAAGTGCAGATGATAGGAGTGACAATGCAGGTTACTCTTTTCCAATATTAGAAATATTAGTTCTGAGAAACCTATATAAATTAGAAAGTCTTGCAAGGTCATCTGAGATATGGAATGAAGGGACAATATCTAAACTTCAATTCTTGGTGATAATCAATTGCCCATTGAATAAATTACCGTCGGGAATGAAGCTACCTTATTTTAATGAATTTCATATCACTATGTGCAATGAATTGATGGAATTGGACATTGGAGTGATGGTTTTCCAATGTTGGAGATGCTAACATTGGATGAACTAAACAAGTTAGAGAGGATAGCAGATCTTGCTACTGTGTGGAATGAAGGAACAATGTCTAAACTTCAAATCTTGGAAGTTATTGATTTCCCTTTATTGAAGAAAGATTGCCATTCATATCCTGTGATAGAAAGAAGAGGCCCTGGGTGTCTGGTATAGAGCCCATAGATAGTTACCTTCTATGGAAAACTCCAGTTTCCAAAGCCCTATTATGTGTTTTGAGGACTCTATTCGGTGTTCTTAGATTCCTATATGGTGAACTCCCTTTCATGGAATGAAGCAAGCTTCCTACAAAATAATATAGTTTTCCCTATTTCCTAACATACTAAGATAAATCTCCTAAGAATGGAGACCTATGAAGCATCCTCTTTTCCTTCAATTGTTCATAATTTCCAAGCGGTTCCTTTTGCTTTGTAGATGATGGGGCATGCTCTTCATTCTGATATATACATGGTCTCACGTGTACAATTTTTTCCTCTATGCAAACAACTTCCTCAAGCATTGTTGCTTCGGAAAGAAGCTTCTTTGTCTGACTAAACCACAAAGAAATCATATCTGTCAAATACTATAATCGACTCTAGGCACCTCCATAAGGAAAAAAATATTTTGCGAAATTAAAAAACTAGAACATTATCTTTGTGAATACCTCCAATTAGAACAAAAAACCATCCCTTACAAAATAGTTCTGACTATCAATCCATTATAGGTTCCTCTATAAAACTGGTTTACCTGTGCTTCCCTTACAATAAGGAAGGAAACCCATCATTTGAAGACAAGAATATGATATGGTTTGAGAATTCCGAATAGGAATTATAAAACTCTCTTACATGAATAGGTGAAGTGAAAGATATGCCCATGTCATTTCATCTACAATTCTAAATGCTAACTTTTCACTCAAACAATATGCTTGCGAACTAGATCTTGAAGACATTCAGTTAACCATTTTGATCACCTACTAAAGCTTGCTTTGTATATCAGGTTTTAGTATACCTTTTGAGGAAGAAATGATGGAAAACGAGGGAGAACCCCTAGAGGTCTTGTGAAGGTCCTTTCCAATGCTCTGTGAACGTACTCCTCGTGCCTAAGTGTTTTACCTCCCTCTACAATGTTATGGTTTAGATAACTCTATGTTACTTTGCAGAAGACAAAATATTTGCTAGAGGACTATAGTAGCATGTAAGTTGTGTATGGTTGATCATGTAGACCGAAGAAATATCAAACAAACTTTATGTTCTAACGTTGGACATGGCTACTTCATTGGATGTGCTTCCCTTGAGATTGTTGGATGTTTCAGATGAGGTTTATGAGAAAATTGAATTGGTTCACCATTAGGCCAGAAGAGCTAAGATTTTCGTTGATACATCTGAAGAATAGCTTCGTAGAGATGTGCTCTTTGTTTTCGATCAATTCGAGAAGGAGGTGACCCAAAATGAATTTAAACTCAGAAATATTTTTGACGATTTGCATCTAAAAAATGCAAGGGATTGTCGAAGAGAGATAGAGTTGTTGGATGAAGAGATGAGAAATCAGAACAAGCTAGGTGCATATCAAAATGTATCAATTATTAATAGCTTGGTTGGCTTCATGTGCTATTGCAAGTGTGTCCTTTTTGGGGTCACATATATGGAATTTGATGCACAATTGCAAACATCAAGTGAAGACCGAGTGTCTAGAATAGAGTCAGAGGATGCCCGCGTTATTCTAGAGGATTTCAAATGTCCTACCTCACTTGATTTGATGAGAGAACCAACCATTGTTTCTATTAGGTAAACATATGATTTATTATCCATTACTAGGTGGTTTGAGGAAGGACGTTCGACTTGTCCGAAGAATGGACAAGAGCTTTTGCACAAAAATGTTTACGTAGCCTATCAATCTGTAATTTGAGGGGAACAAATAATCGATCAGATAGATATTGGACTTTGGTTATAGCTAAATTATTGCATTCACATGTATACCGGGTCAGTGAGGCCTGTTTCTGAGCTCCAGTCTTTCCTTTTGGGACTGGAGGCAAAGAATGTAGGTTCTTTTCTTTCAAATGCGACCGGTTCTCTTTCTCATGGCTAATTAATGGTATCCTTGATTTCCCGTGCTTTGTTGATAGCTCTAATGCCTTTGTTTTTACAATCCCCTTGTAAATAGAAAGGCTTCCATTCATAGTCTGCAATAGAAAGAAGAGGCCTTGGGTGTCTGGTATAGAGCCCATAGATAGTTGCCTTCTATGTAAACTTGCAGTTTCCAAAGCCCTATTATGTGTTTTGGGGACTTTATTCGGTGTTCTCCTGAATCTCCCCTTGCACAAAAAATTGATCTGGAACCATTACCATATGAGGGTGACTTACGATGTTTCCTTTGCAACATTTCGTGCAAATGCTAGTTAGTTAAGGCGTCATCAATATTAGCATCTATGCGACATTGTTTGCTTGAATGGTAGTTTTTAACATCCAAGATTTCAACCATTTTTGTATGTAATTATTCTTGAAATTTGTATTATGATTTGTTTGTTAAGTGCTATGTACGCTAGATTGGTTTTGCTAAAAAATGGGAGAGTGTTCAACTCTTTTTTGTTTTATCGAGGATATATATTTGATGATGTTTATTAGGATAGAATATTGGTTGTAGTTTGAAATTGTCTATATGATTTAGAATAGAGAAAAAAGGGACACAACTTATTAACTAGCTCCTATTTTGTGCTACTTTGTATTTTTAAAATATCACTACAAAACAAAGCACATGTGATATTTATCATTATTTGTGAAGATATGAACTTCACATAGAAAGTATGTGCTAGCTACTAGTAATTGACATTTCTATACAATAGTAAGCACCAAAGGAACATTTTATGTGTTTTGATTAGTAAAACAGACTACACGTTGTTGTTTGTTGCACAAATACCTATGGAAGTTTTTGGCATAAAGTGCGTAGTATTTTCACTATAAATATGATTTTAGAATTCCTTTATTTAAATTGTTCCTTTACGATTTACCATATAATAAAATTAATCACATCACTTCTACATACTTCATCTTGATGCATTGCCTATACATACTTTAATTGTATGTATGATGGGTAATTGATAATTAAGATGTTGCCATACTTGCAATGAGAGTACATGACAATCATAGTGGTTTTAAAGGTAACATTTTTGCCCTGTTAATGGTAGCATTTATAGAACTGTAGCTACTAATATGTCTAAGGTACGATGAACTTGTGTATAAGAACAAAGCAATAGTGGATTTAGTGCTAGTGGAGGTTTTTTTTTTTTTATCCGCTTTTTGCAGATAACAACAACTACAGGTAGCTGATGTGGCTTTGTATCATAGTGTTGGTTAGGAATTGAAGCCATTATTTACAATGATATAAATAACAAACAACGTTCTAAGCACACATGACTAAATAAGTTGCAAAAACCATGTATCAAATGTAATTACATTACTTTAACGTCATTTAATTGCCTATGTACTTTACTAAATGCGCCAATTTAAGCAAAATATATTGCACTAAGCGAACTGAAAATGCAATGGTTTCAGTTTCTATAGCCACTCATCTTGGTTTAAATATTCCAAGTAGAGATAGAAAGGATAAATTACTATGGCATCTAGAAGTCCATGTATTTACTCATTTTAGCATTATAATTTGTAAAATTTCTCTCTTACTTTAGGTTTGGGAAATCTACAAATTCATCATTTAAACCACACATATAAATCTGTTGCATGCTCACCTTTGACTCTAAGTAAGTGTTTTTTGTATATGGAAAAAGATATTGCATGCAACAACACCAACATTTGCACCAATTTAGGCTGCATCTAATCCACTTGCCATGGCAGTTGCATTTAAAGTATTCACCACTTGTTTTCTTCTCCATTTTATCTCCACATTCTAGTATGTCATTATCAGCCTCTTCCATGAACTATTGCAACGATTTTTATGGTTGCACAATAGCACATTCCATGATTCCAAATTATTCATAGTCGCATAACATTTCTTTTTTAATAGATACCACTCAAACTAGCAGATGAAACCTAACTTCATTGCATCATCAAGACAAAGAACAATTTAACTACCTAAAGAATTTACCTCTTTAAAGGCTTTTGAGTATCAATTAAAATAAGCAATATTATAAATAGAGCTTTAAAAGCTAACCCCATCAGCTAAAACAATTCAAATGTTGACAAACTAAACATTCTATTTCCTATTGTATCCTTTGTCAATTGAACAAAAAGTGCAAATGGGCTTGGGCAGTTTACTTCCAGCTATACAATTCTTCTCCTTTGCACATATTTTTGATACTTTCTGTGCTCATCGCTGAAAGTGCTTACTACGAGCTTTATGTGATGGGATATTATAACATGTGTCAATGTTTTTAATAAATATGTATCTCCTAGAATATTCCCAACAATGAAACTTGGTAATTGTTAAATGCTATCCCACGAAACAAATGTTTGATTTAATGTATTCAAATATCAATCCTATAGATTAATTAAACTATAGAGATGGTAGAGAAAATTGATTATACTTAATATCTTTCTTAGTTTAGTACCATTCCCATTAGTTAAGGTCAATGTTGAGCTAAACACCATCTAATGTATCTCTAAATTGGCTAGAGTTTATCTGGAGAATGGTATTGCTAAGTGGGTATCATGATATATTCTTGATATTGCAAGTGTTAAATAGAATGTAAGTGTTGTCTATTACACTGATGTAATGCCACCATTAATTTATTTAGATTTGTCTTAGCTGAGGAGATATTCAATATCTATGCTTTCTTTATGGGGATTTGCTTGATATGTTAAGTTGGAAAAGGTGACAAAATTCATACTGGACTTGATCCATGCCTGGAAAGTATAGAAGACAAAATAACCCCATAAATATTCTTAAAGCTAAAAAATAGTGCCAATTATATGTTAAGAGAAGTTACAAACAAACACATAACAAATAGTTGGACATAGGAGTAACTAACCTAGATGGATTTAGGTATTAAGCATGAGTACTTTTTTGAATTATGAAGATTCACATGCTTTTTGAAAGATAAAAACCTTAGAATTAAAGAACATAATTCTTAATGAGTATGGGCTTGAAATCCATTAGGTGATTATATTCCAGAAATAGGATAGAAACCTTTTGCTAAAGAATGAAGAGAACAATGAAAACTATGGTGGTGAAAGATTCTACTTAGATAAAATGTCCAATCAAATATGTGATTTCTACCATAACAGAATTATGACCTATTAAAATTACTTTTGATTTCATGAAAATAACAATATTAAAAAGTTAAAAGCTGGAAATTATATTATATAATGAAAAATAAAATACAAATAAAATAGGAAAAAAAATAATATTTAAAAATATAAAATAACTAGAATCAAATAAAACTAATAAAATTTTAATACACAAATAAAATGCCAACAAATATTAAAAATTAATAAATAAACTAAATATAATGAATCACAATATATAAACACTTATTCTTATTTTTGAAAGATATTTCAGGCTACTTCGATTCTAAGGCATGTTTGCTTAGATAAACCCATGCATTGAACCGAATCTAAGTTCCATGTCTTTCGTTTCAAAGTGAATATTGTGACTCTTTACACATCAAAAATAAATTTGTCTTTAACTTTAACTTGGATGTATCATGCAATGAAAGTTTAATAACACTTTATTTCCCAGTGGAGGGGCTGAAAATCTTATGTGTCATTCCAACGAATTGACTTCCAAAATCCATACAAATGAACATTGTAAAAAGGGGACTACATTTTAATAGTTTTAATTTTTTTAAATAAGTTAATTTTTTAAGGTTTCATAATCAAATATAATTAATTTAAAAAAGTAGTTGAATTTCTATGATCTTCTAAACTTTCCCTAGATAATAAGGGTTACCAGAAATACCTACACTCACTCATTTTTTTGTCCTTTCCCAAACCCTTTCACGAACATATTGACAGGGAAGTCCTTAAATAGCCCTTACTTTATGAAGAGCTTAGTTCTTAGTTTAGTGTATTAGATTCATAATTACACATTAGTAAATTACTATCCTAGTCACAAATATTGACTACAAAGTATCATTGAAAACACTTGGTAAATCCATGATGCATTGCCCTGATTTGCGAGTCGAAGAACAACTGAAACTACCACAGAACAAAAGAAGGATTCTAGAATTAAAAGAAAAATTGGCAGAAAAATGTTGTTCAGAAGAGCCAAATGCTTTCTGGCACAGGAAGCAACATACTATTAAATTACCCTATAAAGAAGGATACAAAGGAAAGCCCTGTAAAAGCAGAGCGATTCCCATGAGCCAAGAATACAGAGAATTATGCCAGCAAGAAATACAGCAGTTGCTCAACAGAGGACTGATTAGAGAATCTACTAGCCCCTGTAACTGCTATGGATTTTATGTAAATAAGAGAGCTGAGCAAATTAGAGGTATCCCCAGACTTGTGATAAATTACAAGCCTCTAAATTTAGTCTTGGCCGATGATACTTATCCTATCCCACATAAAGGAGATCTAATCAGAAGAATTGCAGGAGCAAAAATATTTTCAAAATTTGATTTAAAAGCAGGTTTTTGGTAGGTTGCTGTTGATGAGGAAGATAAATTCAAAACTGCTTTTAGCATCCCTGCAGGGCACTACGAATGGAATGTCATGCCCTTTGGCCTAAAAAATGCTCCTTCAAAATTTCAGAAAGTTATGGATGATATTTTTAAGCCATATTTTGACTGGTTACTTGTATATATTGATGTTGTTTTAATTTTTTCCAAAAATCTTGATGATCACTTCAAACATGTAAATATTTTTATGAAGTTGGTCTAGAAAAATGGTCTCGTACTCAGCAAGAAGAAGATGGAATTATTCCAAACTTCTATAAAGTTCTTAGGACATCAAATTTCAAACGGGCAAATCTCCCTACAACAACATGCCATCGAATTTGCAGATAAATTTCCAGATGTCCTAAAAGACAAGACACAGTTGCAGAGGTTCCTTGGTTGCTTAAATTATGTGAGCAGTTTTTATCAAGACTGTGCCATTGATAGGAAAGTACTCAATAAGAGGACTGGCAAAAACCCTCCTCCATGGTCAGAAGTCCACACCAGAGCAGTACAACAAATCAAAGCAAAGGTAAAATCTTTGCCTATACTATATATAGAAGATGATGATGCATATAAGATAGTTGAATTTGATGCCAGTGATATAGGATGGGGTGGAATTCTGAAGCAAAAAATTGGGGAAGAAGAACAAGTGGTACAATTTGCCTCAGGGGTTTGGAACCCAACAGAACAAAAATACTCCGTTATTGAGAGAGAAGTGAAAGCTGCATGGAATTGCATCAGCAAATTTGCAGTATATCTCATAAACAAACAATTTCTCCTCCGGACAGATGCGTCAGCAATGAAGAAAGTTTTGTCTAAGGATATTAAGAAACCAGAAGAAGCAAAATTTGCCAGATGGCAAGCATTATTTGCAAATTTTGATTTTTCTATTGAGCATATCAAAGGCGAAGAAAATTGTCTCCCCGATTTTCTCAGCAGAGAATATCTTGAAAAAAATGTTGCACAAGTCATGATGATTGTTACTGAATGGGATCAGAATCAGAAATGTGAAGTTTTGAGGACTATTCCAGATAATCAAGATTGGGACACATACAGAAACAACTGGAGACCGACATGGCAACTACGGAATACAAAAGTCCTTGATGCTAACTTGCAGCCTCATACTGATCTGTAACACTATGTGCCTGAAAGAAAAGTATACCCGAAAGGTAGAAAATGGATTCATGATATGATGTATGCCAAAGCAAAAGAAGATGCCAGAACTGCAAGGGAGTCCTTAGAATCAAATTTTCATGATATTGGACGGATTGGACACCATGGAGATAGTAACACAAGGATCTATGAAGCCTATTATTGTATCTACCGTACCAGGGACCTATGGATTAACCATCCTCAAGTCCAACTATGTGCAAGATGGCCTAGAAATGACCCCAAAGTAATGTTCCCTGACACGGTCTATGATTTTTCAGATTACAAAAAACTATGGTGGGATTTCATGAATGTTGATGACAAAACAGATACCCATTACACAAAGTTGAAATTTAGTACAATGGCAGCCTCCCAGAATAATCTTCAATGCGAATGGTTTTAGAATTGGTGGACAGATTACAGAGTCAACAGAACAGCCATGGACCCAGTATATCATGAAGGATATCAAAGAAGACACTGTCAAAAATGCTTTGACTACAACATTGGGGATTGCTTCATCGCATCTATAGCACAGTTAGAGAAATGACAGTCAAGGAATGGGACCCTTTTCACATGACAAATTATTCTCTCCAAGAATATATGAAAGATCACTTGGAATGGTATGTCTTAACTAAAGTTCAGCACCAAGTCATATTGGGCAAACCCATGATAGTCTGGAGGATATATACTAACGCATGTGATGATCTACTTTATAAAAGGGATAGATTCCCTGACCTGACTGTATTTTGAATATGTACCAATCACAAGGGCTTAATTGTGATCAGTGTTCCCGTGGGCTTTACTGTTCAAAAGCTTCCACAGTGTAAATATTTTCCTTTAAGTCTTTTCTCGTGGGCTTTTCTTTCAAAAGTATCCACTGTGTAAGTAGTCATGAGTCTGTTTTACTTTAAGTACAAGAATCTACTTTACAGACGATATCTCATGCGTTACCCGAAAGCAATTATTCGATCTGATCCGAATATTTGTGTGGACGTCGCTCTGATAAAGACTGAAAAAGCAATGATTCTTGAAGTCTTTTCTGTCCGACCAACAGTAATATTTGTCTCCCCCCTTTATGCTATATAAGGAGGGTAAGGCTCATTTGTTGGGCATCGGATTTTAGAGAGTCTAGAGTGTGTGTTCGAGTCGAGTGTTCTCTTGCTCTGCATCTGCGGACATTCAGTCCGATCTGCTTGCAACACGAGTAATCACTCAAAGTCCTTAGTTGGTTCGAGAAGCCTGCGTATCAGTGTGCTTGGCACTGGTAAGAACCTAAAGTGGCCGAACCATTAGAAGAGTCAAGTTTTGGGTGTTAAGTCTGATTCGAAGACAGAGCCTATACCTTGCCAGAAGCGTCCGGTAGTAACTTGCTCATGATTGAGCTGTGAAAAGTCCGGTAAAAGCAAGATTAGTCTGTTTCTGCATAGAATCAATCTCTGTAAAAGCTCTGTGAGCATTCTGTAAGATTTTCTCCATTCTGAAATAAGATGAGTATACTATTTTGTCATTGAGTACTATTGTGCAAATCTATGAGTCCGCTGTGGTAGAAGTATTCTCTGTGCTTTCGTTCGGAGTTCGTAGGAAGTTCGCCAAAAGATCGAAGGGACGTCTAGACCGTTTAAGGCGTGGATGCCGTTGTGAAGGTCGCCAGAACGTGAAAGATCTTAGTAGGTTCACCACTGGTTCACCAGGAGTTGGTTATCAGAGAAATACTGAGAGACACACAGAAAGAGCAAGCTCGTGATAGGAGCCCCTGCAGAAAATTGGTATCAGAGCCAGTAACGTCTGGTTCAAAAGGTTGGTACTCAGATCTATTTTATTTTAAAGAATGAAGTCATTCAGAAAATCTGTTTCATTCCGTGAGCTTGAAGAAGATTCTCCTCCAGAAGAAAATCCTCATAAAGAAATGTTTGAAAATAATTCAAGCATAACTCTTAATTCTGCTGAACTTATTTATGAGGAATCTCAGCCTTCTGCGAGGTGGGCTCTACCAGATATTACACCTTCTGAAGTCAATAGTGACTTAGCCCCTTTTCATTTAATTGCTGCCTCTAGAATCACTATTAAAGAGTCTATTAGCCAAGTACAGGAAAATTCTGATAGTATCCAGACTATTCCCCTGCTAGATCCTCAAGCCTTACAGGCAGAAGCAAAAAAGTTAAAAACAAATTATATACATCTTGGTTGCATACGAGTTGGCATTAATCCTCTAGTTCACAAAGGGTTAAAAACATTTGTGCTTGCTACTGTTAGAGATCTAACGCATAATAGATACACAGATTCTATTATTGGTGGGATCGTAGCCCCTTTGTTTGATGGCCCTGTATACTTTGATTGTTATCCAAACTTTTCTGTTTATACATTTGATGAGACCATCAAAGATATCTTACAGTTGCAAATCCATACTACTGGATTTGACATGAAAAAGAAAAGGAATAATATAGCCATCCAGACCAAAGCCTGTCTTAGACATACCAACACTCTATGGCCAGCAATCCGTCATACTCCCAGTAGAGATTCCAAGGCAAGTGTGGTAGTCAAAACCGACCCAAAAAATCAAAAAGTTGAACAACAGTTGATAAAATGGGAAAATCTGGAGTTCCCTGAACATTGGGTTGTAAATAATTCCAGGCCACAAATCCCCAGAAATATCACATCTGCCAACATCACTGAAAATGCTTCTAATTCCGTCATATCCTTTCCTCGAAGATCAACCATTGATCGAAGAGGAATAGATGCTACTTGTAAAATATCCAAATACTACAGAGATCCTTCCACTGTTGATACCGCCTGTTCATCTTCATCATTTTCTTCTTGTCATCACCCGCAGCTTTTTGAATTAGCTCAGCTTGTTAATTTTTCTTCTTTAGAAGTAAAATGTCCTGATTGTACAAATGTCATAAACCTTCTCAGTTTAGCCGAACAAGATGTTCATCTGCATCATAATCCTCGCACTGGCATTGCTCCTCCATCCACTTCTATCAGTTCATGCCCAAATCCCAAATGTTCTGATATACCTTTTCCACATGAGCCTGAGCCTGATACTGATCATGTTCTTATGATCCATTCAATAGAAGAGGAAGATCCCAGGCTTACTCAAATGATTTGTTTGATGAGGCCGGCAAAGCCTAGGTATGGATTGGGAAAACTTGAACAGTCAGAACTGATTCCAGAGTGCAGATTCAAACAGATCCCTTCTGACTGTAAGAAACCTGCAGTCATGGAGATGCATAAGTTTTTTGCACTTATGAACGGATCCCCAAAGCCACAAATCAGTGCAAAATGGATGAAAGAAATGCTGAATTGGGATTTGTATACAAATCCCCAAGCAGATGAATTTGATCAAGGGTACACCCCAGATCAGAAGAGAAAGTTGGCCACAGATTGGAAAAATTATATGGAAAACAATAATGAGTGGATATCCTTCTACTCATGGAAAGACAAAATTGCTCCCATAAATGTTTTAACTGGTACTTCTTCTAGCAGTATTTCTGATAAGCATGTATGGACTGCAATAGATGGGTCTACAATTGAAACTCCTACTACTTTTCCACCATATAAGGGAATAATCTTAGGAGAAAAGTCAAATGCAGCCAAAGCCATTCCCTTAGTCCAAAAAGATGACAATGCCTTAGGGATTGATGGTAGGATCCAAAAGGCCAGTGAACAATTAAATTGGACAAATACTGCATTAAAAGGTCTAGAGATGAATATGGCAAAAGCAGAAGAAGTAAAGAAACAAGTAGATGTTGTACAATATTCATTTAATAGTGCAAATTCTTGTTTGAATAGTATACAGTTTGATTCCAGCATGACTCGTTCTTACACTAGAGAGTCATTGAATAAAATTGAAGAAATAGGAGAAAACTTAGTTGGGCACATTGATACAACTAAGACACTCCTTACTGGCTTAAATGAGAAATTTGAAAGGATGCAGGTTACAAAAGTTGAAAAGCCAATTCCAAACTCCTTTTCGGTAAAGAGAAATATAAAGATTGAACATTCAATGAAGAATGTAGAGAAGTTCCCTCTACTATTCCCCAAAGAAACCACTTCAAAGGATGAAGAATCTGAACAAATAACTATTGCCTCTTTATTTAGGGAGCCAGAAGCAGAAACACAAATCCTCCCAATCTATGAGCCTCTTGAGAATAGATTTTCCAAGTATTCTGCTCCTGACATTGAAGGAAAGGGAAAATTGCCCGAAGCACATACTTTCTTTCCTGATTCCCACAGAGAGTGGAATATAGATAACATGAGTATTGGCCAAATTCGCCAAATGATCGATTTGATGTATACTGAATACAAACTCATGTGTCTCAGGGGAAAAACAGAGGTAGATGCTTGCAAAAATATTATCTAATGTTTCACAGGTACTCTTCTTAGATGGTGGGAAACTGAATCTTCTCCTAAACTGGTTGAAAACATGGAAGCAGAAGTTCTTAAAGATGAAAAAGGAGATGTCATTCATAACCCAGATGGCACTGTAATAAACAATATGATTGGTGCTCTAACATCTATGATTCTGGAGCATTGGTGTGGTTGTGAAACAGAAATTGCCAATAAGCATGAGGTCATTTTGATGAACCTCAAATGTCACAAGATGTCCCAGTATGATGATTTTCACAAAGATTGGATGCAGCGGATCTATGAGGTAAAAGATTCCAAAAATCTGCTATGGAAGCAGGTATGTCTAGCTGCTCTACCCTCTAGGTTTGTCGATTATATCAGAATGCAAGAAATTTTCCAGTTGCCTTTTGAGTCTTACACATGGGGAGAAATTTATTCCCTTATTACAAAGACACTTGTCAGTCTTTGTACCAGCTCAAAGGTAAATAAATCATTAGAAAAATTGTCTAGGTTACCAGATAGAAAGTCCATCTGCAGCAAGTATGGACTAACAATAGATGACCCATTGGTCAAAAGGAGAAAGTCTAAGAAAAGGGCCAAAAAAGAATTCAAGGAGACTTTCTACAAAAATAAAAGGGACTACCTAAGAAACAAAAGAAAGTATCCTACAAGGGATAAAAGCCATAAGAGAAAAGGCCACTATAGGTACATCCCCAAAACCCATTATTACGATCCTTCTGATATCCATCTGCATACATCCAAGCAAGAGAAGTGGAACAAAATCACTTGCTGGTTGTGTGGCCAGACGGGGCATACAGCCTCAAGATGCCCCCAAGGAGAAGAATCAAAACTCAACAAAGGGAAAAAGACAACTGTTTATGCTCAAAAAGCTAAAGAGGCTAAGAAAGAACATTCAAGTCCATTCTTTTGTTTAAGATGTAAATCAACATGATGTTTATACATTACTCGAAGCAAGTAAAGTGCACCCCACTTCAGGCCTCAATGATATCAAAGGTATAACAATTTTCTTAGAAAACCAAAACAAAACAAAAACGTTGGTTGAATTTATATGAATTTTGAACCATTTTCGTTAGTTCATGGCATGATCCAGAGATGGTAGTTGCACATATGTTCATGAGTTGATATTTTAATTGCATGTTTAGTTGATATTTTGCTTATCTTTTAGTTGTTTCGAGTAGATATCAATGGCAGGTTTTGGATTTTAATTATAAATATAATAAATATATATATATATATAATATATATATATAATATTTATATAAATAAATAAATAGATATATATATATATATAATATATATATAGGATTTATAATATAATATAATTATATATATATATATATATATATAAAATTATATATATATATAACAAAAATAAAATGTTCAAAACAGTGGGAAGCACAGGTCACTATTTTTATGTATATGTTATATTCAACCAATGTCCTTTATCATGTTACAGAGGATTTTCTCCAAATCATGTAAGTTATGAATCAATGCATTGATGGAAAAAATGCATCAACAATGCTACATCGAAAGTTTATATTAGATGATATCGAAATCAATGAAATACAGTGCCAACATAGAGACTATGTGAAACCATTTTTATTATTGTAGGCACTAGAATCTATGATTAGGGCCTCTATTTTGTTGTATTAAGTGGAACCTTTAATACATCCTTGTGTTGGAAAGGTAGGTTATACAACACTTCTATTTGAGGCAGCATTGAAGAAATCAATACGAAAAGTTATTTGATTATTTGTTCCACAAAGTTAAGCAGCGTAACATCATGTCTGTAATCATATTGATAGGCATAAGCATCTTATTGTCAATGCATAATATTATGCCAAGGTCATAAATTCAATCGCTTTGTTTTTTTTTCTGTGTCATCAAAGTCTTCATCGTTCCGAACAAATCCTACTTCTTCAAGTTCAACAAACAATTACTGTCTTACTATCCATTTTGTCAATACCCAAATGTTTTCTAGGGTTTGTATGAATGTTCATGGATTTAGTCATAGGGTATCATATCTATTGTGTTGATTGCAATGACCATCAAACGTATTTCTCTATGACGTTTACATTGATGGCCAATCTGCGCCGACATTTTTTCTTATTCCTAGAATTGTAAAACCTCGTTTCTCCACAAGGTTGATCTAATACCCTATACCAGAAATTAGATACAAGGTTAATCTAATACCCTATACCAAAAATTAGATACAAGGTTGATCTAATACCCTATACTAGAAATTACTATCTAGACTCTAAACGTAAATGATGGAAGTGAGTTTGTTTTTTTTGGGGTGGAAAGCGCCTCCACTAAACCCTAAGAGCATTAAAACTGGCACAAATCCATCAGGGAGACAAGTGGCCTGTTTTATTGAACGTCATGCCCATGAAAAGTTGAATCATTAAGGAAGAGTAATTTCATTCGACTAAGTTGTCGTGACAAGGGGATAGTCTTAGACTTTTGTCAAAATGACCTAGGGTTTGCACGTGTAATTGAACCTGGTAGGTAGTTTGAAATTCCACTGTCTTTACAGCTGAACCTCAACCTCATTGGCGATGAAGTAAGTTTGACTAGCCTAAATAGGTTGATTTTGAATAAGGGATCTCTATACTTTTCATCTTTTCCTACATTATGGTATGTACACTTAGATGACGATTCTTGGTCATATGGTCGTAGAAATCACTTGTCTCTATAATTTTGTCTTGTTTATTGTCTTTCTGGTTTGCAACCTACACCTAACCTCATGTGGACTATTCATTTTTCCACCCACGATAGAGTCCTTATGAGATATTTATTTATTTATGGACACACAAACACTTAGAAAGCATGCCATAAATGTAGTTGGAGGTTTCTTTATGTTGCTTCTGTGGTTTGTGGCCATGGCATCTGCCATGGCTGCAACCACTGAAATTGTTGCAATTATCAGTCTGGTTGATAAGCCATATTCACATGTTTTAATTGACCTACGAGTTTGAGAAAGTATTTCAAAAATTTGGTAAACCCAAATTTTAATTACTTTCAAGGAAATAGGAATTCTGGTGGCCATGGCCTCTCCCATGGATGCAACCACTATAACTAATTACTTTCGAGGAAATAGGAATTCTTGTGGCCATGGCCTCTCCCATGGATGCAACCACTATAACTATTGCAACTCCCAGTCTCTCTGATAAGCCATATTCAGATGTTTGAATTGACCTACGAGTTTAGGAAAGTGTTTTGAAAATCAGGTTAACTCAACTTCTAACCACTTTCGAGGAAATAGGAAGTCTCAACTAGAATTTCGAGCTTAACAGATGTTTCCAACTTAATAGACAAAATTCCTTACAAAATTATGCAAGCAGAGGAATGAAATATTATCAAAATAATTTAGTCTAATTTGGAGTATTCAAGCACTTGACAAAATTTTCAATCTAGGTTTTATATTTCTATTAAAATACACTCACGGCAGACTATTTCAGAAATAATAAAGAAAATGTGAAGAATTACCTGAACTGATACGACTAATCGGTGATATTTGTCTAGAAAAGCAGAGCCAATGCTACAATCCTCTCAGACATCCTCTCGAGAGGAAGAAGCTTTGCAATTAAAAATCAACAAATATAAACATTAATTTGTAAATAACGACATTGATACTCTCTTCAGTAGTATAAACTACATAATCAAAATTTTGTATAAATTATGTTAGTGCCTAAATCTACCTCACGCTGAAGGAAGGCAGGTCTAGGGTAACATCAAACCATGCTTAACCTGATAGGGCTAGAGAGGGTTCTCTCCTTGTCAATCTCATTTAGAATATAGAAAATAGGGCTTGAGATGACTAAAATGAATGCTGATTTTAGGCTAGGTATATTAGGTCAGAGGATTTTGTTTAATTTTGATGGTTGGTTGTTGGATCAATTGGAGAAGGTAGCTTGGATCCGGGAAATCCACTCAGGAATACAGTCATGTCTTGTGGGGCAGGGTAGACAAGAGCTTCATGTACTAGTAAAGGATTTGAGTGTAGGTTTTAACCCCGTACAGAAATTACCTGCATACGAATTCTAAATCACACGAAAAATAAAAATGCGAGAGCATAACACATAAAACACATATACATAGAGATTTCCCACTGGATCTCAAAACCGA
>APFE030600765.1:409248-465621 GCA_000404065.3 Pinus taeda | reverse complement strand
AGCATCCAATACCATGGACTGAAAAACCATCACGTCCAATACCATGGACCAAAAAACCATTGATCCAATACCATGGACCGAAAACCATCGCGTCCAAAAAACATGTGCGAAAATCATATACAAAACCATAGTTGGGTCCACCCAACCTAACATAGGGTCCAAAACTAAAATTTTCCGGGGCGTTGCCCCGGACCCCATAAAGTGGGGTTACGGGTACCCCTCAAAACCCCTGTTAACTATGTGGAAAGAATATAACACAACCCAACATTGAGATGGTAGAGTAAGACGGCTGAGGAGTTGATGAGAGCATAAGAAACTATGAATCCTCTTCAAACAGTGAAAACATTGAAAACTAAATGAAATCCCAAGACAAAGCACTGTAAATCTAGTGTATTCTGTCTATTCACCTTGATTCACTTAGTTTAGAAGAAAGAGAGAGATGTGGATACATATAAACATTAGAAAAAACTCATTACAAAGAAGAAACAATACACAAACTCACTGTCACAAGAATCCTACAAAAATAGCTATGAAACCTGGTTTTATTCCTTGCCAACTGCTGATACAAAATGTTCAGTGAGTCCAACACTTCTACCAAAGTCCAACCTTTACAAATGAATCAAAAAGTACATGATATAGGCAAGGAAACTACTCTAGCTAGCAATCAGGTTCGAATCCATGAGAAAAGGGGTGGTTTCAACCATATCTAAACTAAGAATAGGAATATAGGCAGTGGAACAACTTGCCTCTAAAACCAAGGAAACAAATTCATTTAGTCTCAAAACCACCTTTGACTTGATGTATCTACCCTATTAAGTTTTACATCCACAATTACATCATATTACATCATTTACCATGATAATTTCACCAAGAGAGCAAGAAAAAGTCAACTGCGGAGAAAACTAAGCGAAATATGGAAAAACAGACAAAACTGGGAAAATTCCTCCTATGCACAACACCACTCATTCTATGTGCAATGCTTTTTCTAGGTCACTTTTGGAAGGCTTACCGAAGTCTAAATCAAGTGTAGGATAACTCATTGGAATGCTTAGTGAGTCTTCTTTCTGGAACAACTTGAACTTCTGAGTTTGGAGTCCATTTGCCCCTCCAAAAATAGAATCTCCCAAGAGTGCTTCCTGTGTGGCAAAAAAGTGGCAGAGGGCACTTTTTGGGTGTTTTTGGCCCTTTTGGAGACCTATAACTTGTCCAAAATTTTCAGCCATTTCTAAGAATGCATATTTTTCCCTGCTCATTCTAAAAATATAAACTTTTTTGCAAATGGATGCCCCCAACAAAAGCGCAATGCCACCTATTGAAAAAACCTGTTTTTTGCATTTAAAATTCAAAAATGACAAAAAATGCTCCAAATTTCTTGAAATTTGGCATGAGTGACCCTTGTTAAGTACTTTTCTGGGCCAATGATGCTTCAGCCAAAATCTTGAGCTTATCTTGCTCTTTTTTTCTCCTCAAAGCTCTTTTTAGCTTAGCCTTTAACCTCTTCACCCTTGTTTTGCAAATTTTGTTCTGGGTTAGGTAGTGATAAGCCATATGGTGCAACATTTTCTTCTCTTTGTTGGCTTTCTCAAGCATCTTTTCCAGGTGAATGTTTGCCCTCTCCAACCATGATTCCCGGTCATCCTCAATTTCTTACTCAAGGGAGGTCATCTTGATCTTTCTCTTTTTTGCCATTTGTCTATTCTCCCTAATCATTTGTAGCTCCATAATAGTTTGTTTATCTGTAAGTTTCTTGTTCTCCTACTCAAGAAAGTTGATGATTCATTTGGCTCTCTCAAGATCAAGAGATAAGGCTTGTATTTCAGTCTCCTTCTCTTTGATAATCAGGTCTTTGAGTTTTGAGCTTTGAGAGCTCAAATCAGTGACATCCTCCTCAATTAAAACAAAATCCCTGTCTTGCCCTTAAGTAGGGCCCTCCTCATGCATCCTTTGCTTCCCTTTATCTTTGCTCTTTGAATGTTGGTCAACATGTATAGCTGGAGAAGAAGGCAAAGCCCCTTTCACCCTCGGTGAAGATAACATTTACCTGTGGTCTGGTGAAGAAAACAAGACCCCTTCCACCCCTGGTGGAGATAGTACTCGCCTGGCAGTAGCAAAAAGCCTCCTGGTGCCTCTCTCATAGGTGGTAAACACTGGCACACCTCTAGTTTTAGTCTCATGAACACCTAGTTGTCGTGATGGACCTCCTTCCTCTTGAGGCACTAATGGAATCACCTGAGGGCCTTTGAAAATCTCATGGGAAATGAAGGTATCCCATGGTATGTTCAACAAGCTTAGCTAATGCAAAACAACAATTTTAACTAGTGAGAAATGGTAAATGCTATTGAATTGTTGAAGAAAGGGTTTCCTTTGCACATAGAGAGCCATCTTCTCAATATTCCTGCATATAAAGTATGGGAGGTTCATCATCCTCGCTCTTGTGAAATGCATCAACAATCTGACATGATATGTATATAGGCGGGAAAACCTTCCTTCACAGGTGAAATACTTGATGATAAGTTTCATGAGAGGAGCATAAATATTCTGCAAGTATTTGAAAGGAAAAACTCTGTTGATTTGCCTATGATATCCAACCTTAATGTAAGGCTCATAATGCTCTCTGCTCACATGCTACCCCTTATTCCACTGTTCACCTACATTAGGGATGCCTGTTGCTGCTGCAATTTTTTCAGGTGTCAAGGTGAAAGAGACACTAGGAACGTTCATCTGGCCATTGTGAAGATGAAGAACAAACAACCTAGCAAGTTCATGATGATATTTTACCCTCTCTACCATTTCACAAAACTGATAACAAGACTCGTATTTAAAGCAAGCTACAACAAGAGGGCAAGGAGGTAATTTTGTGAGAGTGGTGGGCTCCTCCCAGATGATTTCCCCCCTTTGTGTGGCTTTCTTGGCACATGAGCTTCTCGGGAAGAATCACTAAGAGTTTCCTCTTCCCTCTCATAGTCTAAATCTGTCTCCATGCTTATGAATTTGGAGTGAAAGCAGATGAGTATGAAGATATTTTGAAATAGGAAGTGAAAGGGTTTCTTTTGGGAAATGAGGGGAGTGGATGGTATTATGAATGTGAAATGAGGGGTTTGATAATGAAGTGAATGTAGTGAAGGAATAGGATGTGGGAATTAGGGTTTGGGAGTAGGGTATAGGGCTAGGGTTTGGGAATAATATGTAGAAGGATTTATATGTGGAAGGTTAGAGTTGGGTGAAAATAGATTAAGGGAATGGGGTTTATGGAAAATAGTTTAAGGGAAGAGGGCTTAGGGAAAATAATTTAAGGGAATAGAAATAGCAGAAAACAAGTACCCTTTGAAAATCTATGAGACAGTTTGGAGGATAGCTAGGGTTTAGTTTTTTGAGACATGAAAATCACCACAATTGATGAAAAACCCTTGCTAAACTAGATGAGAGGCTTTACTTACTTGATGAGAGGCCAATTAAGGAATTTGAAGTAAAGTAGGGTGACTTGAGTCGTTTTGAAGCTCAGTGGATAGGGGGCATAGTGCCAAGAAACAGGTGTGCAGCACCAGACCAAAATGTAGTGGAAAACCTGCGACAGGTACACATCGCCAGGTAGGTGCGTAGCGCCAAGGCCCAAGGGTGTAGCGCGAGCAAGATTTTGGGATTTTTCCTCTGTTTTTTCCCTCTTTCTTCAAAAACATGATTTTTATGCTTTTGGCTCTTTCAATTGCAACAATGAAGACTCAAACACATGAATTGGATTTTATATCCCTCTCTTTTAATTTTTCATTAACGAAACCCACTTTTCTAATGTTTTGCTAGCTTTTTCACAAATTCTCTATTTCACTTACATTCTGACTTTTGCTTTTTTGCAGGTGGACTTTCACATTGATTTTTTGTTGTAATGGCAGGAGTTGACTTTGTCACCAGGTCACTAGGAACGGCTTTTGGAACACTTATTACATATAGAAACATTGAAATTACATGAAGTTTGTACAATAATGAAAAACTCTGTTTTCACCTCAAAACAGAGTTTTGAGGTAGAAAAGAATTGTCGAGCATAACATAAATAAATTATGATTTTATGAACTTATTTATCCTCCTCATGTGCCTGCTGACCTTTTTATTCAATTAACATGACCATGATGACAAACCCTAAGACCTAGTGAGACTAAACCCTAGAACTGATTTTTATAAATGAAATGAAACTAGATGACAGTAAATGACTAAAAAAATCTGTGAACAGGTCAACAGATGAGTGTCATGAGGGAAATTGATGTGAAACCACTACCATCAGTTGATCCATAACCTAATGGAATGCAGCTGATCAGATGGTACACCTAATATGCATGCAAAAAGAGCAATTTGATCACTGATGGAAGTGTGAAGACACTGACACTAACATTGGCTCCAATGGGAATGGTAGCTCCTGAGAGGTGCTAAGAACCATAGATCTCTAGAAAAGCAGATAATTGCCTTCATCCATTGGGCAATATGGATTCATTAACTTCAGAACACCAAAACAGAAACCTTGAATCAAGACTCATAACCAAACTAACTCAACTGAGACTAAGTCGATCAACTGACACGAAATGATAAAAAACTAAAGCCAGACATTTAGCTTTATAGCCTTCACTTCAGCCCCCAAGCTAAATGAATGGTGACAGTGCAAACTTTGCAATGAAAGAACTACAATGATATGTACAATGGAAAAATGTGATAGTAGAAAACTTCTCAGAGATAGTACCGTTTCAGAAGCCGACCATTTACTGGCCCTCCTGGACAATCTTCCCCATTCATTTCTTTGAGTAGAAAATCATTTTGCCCTTTATATGCAACAATTCTATATGGTCCCTTACACAGGTTCTTGAACTTGCCGTGCTTGCCCTTATCCTCATTTTTAGCATCCCACCTTAGCACTATGTCTTCAATTTGAAATTTGTTCGCCTTTGCCTTCCGATCATAAATCTTTTTAATTCTCTCTTGCAGCCTGAAGGTATTTTGAAAAACTTCCTCTCTCATTTGCTGTAAATGGATCATTTGGCTTATTCTCCGCTGAAAATGATCTTCCTCGTTTCCAGCTTCTTGCATAAGTTTAACAACCGGGACTGCAAAAGATGTCGGGAACACCGTGTCAATACCATATACAATCTCGAACAGAGACATTCCTATTGACTTCTTTTGGCTTACTGTATCTGCCCACAATGCATTAACCAATTTTTTGTGCCAACTTTTCTTATTGCTTTCCAACAGCTTTTTAATGATGTTAACCAATGATTTGTTTGAAGATTCAACCAATCCGTTACCTTGCGGACAATATGCAGTAGAATGTCCCAAGGTAATTTTGTAGTTGCTTCAAAAGTCAATCATCTTTTTGGACTTGAAAGCGGCTGCGTTATCTATAATAAGTTTGTTAGGACAGCTGAAACATGACAAAATATCTGTTTCAAGAAACTGAATTATTACCGAGTCTGTGGCTTGTCGAGTGGGGATCGCCTCAATCCAGTTTTTGAAATAATCTGTCGCTGTTAAGATCCACTTATGCTGAGCTGAAGATGTGGGATGAATCTCTCCAATAAAATCTAGGCCCCATTGCTGAAACGGTGCACTAACTTTGACTGGCTTGAGAGGTAGAGGCTACAACTTTCTTGTTCCCTGAAGAATCTGGCATTCATGACAGCTTGTGATAGTTTTATAAACATCAGCAAACAAGGTAGGCCAATAGTACCCAACTCTCAAAATTTTGTTAACCGTCGTCTTCCAAAATAAGTGATCTCCACAGTCTCCCTTATGGAAATCACTCATGACCTATTGGGCTTCATCTTCTATTAAGGAATTCAGCAAAATGCCTCCGGGATCCTTCCAATAAAGTGCATTGTTCAAAATACAAAATCTAGCAGCCTTAAGTTTTAGATTTATACCTTTATTCTTAGCCATCCCCAATGGTGGTGAAAGGTGCTGAAGCACGTATACAATATCTGAGTACCAAGGAGAATGGAGAAAAATTTCAGATACCTAAATCAATGAACTATCTTCATCTTCTTCAGACATGGTTGCAATCATATTTATGTCCAATGCATGTAAATTAGACTCGGCCATTAACTTTGCTAGACCTTGCCCCTTGATTACCTTTGTTGGCTTTATCTCCAAGTCATATTCTAGTAATGCTGCAATCCATTTGCCTCACCTTCCTTTCGGATCTATTTGTACCAAAACATCTTTGACTGCTGCGTTAGGGATGTAAGCAAGGATATGAGAGTGCAGAATATATACCCGAAAATCTTTCAAAGCTTTCACCAAAGCAAGAGCTTGCTTCTCAATGATGTTATATTTCAAGGCTGCATCTCTTATTGTCCTACTGAAAAAGGCAATTGGTTTTTCTAGCTAATCTCTTTTCTGTATTAGAACTGTTGCCATAGTATGTTCAGAAGCGAATGAAAATAATATGAAATCCTGTGAATAATCTGGACTGATCAAAATCGGGGCTGAAGAAAGAGCCAACTTTACCAGGTTAAAAGACTTCATAGCTTCCTCAGTCTACTTGAGCACACTATCCTTCTTCAACATATTTGTAATTTCCCTCAAGTGTTTAGCTAAATTAGGCACAAAACAACATAAGAAGTTCATCTTACTGTTAAATGCTTGGATCTCTTTCTTATTACGAGGAAAATCTACCTTTTGTATAGCTTCCACTCTAGCAGGCTCAATGTAGATTCTTTCCTTTGATATTATGTGACCAAGAAGTTTCCCCTCATCCATGGAAAACAAGCTCTTTTTGGGATTGAGTGATATTCCATATTTTCTGCAACGCTGAAAAACAATTTTCAGATGGTAAAGATGCTCCTCATCTGAATTTTAAAAGATAGTAAAATCATCAAGATACACTACTAAAAATACATCTTTTTCATTTGTGAAGGCAATTTCTAGGGCACGCTGAAAAGTTGCCCTAGCATTCTTTAAACCGAACGGTATCTTGGCATAGTGGAATGTCCCCCAAGGTGTGGTGAATGATGTCTTGTCCCTGTCATCTTCATGAACCAAAATTTGATTGTAGCCAAAATACCCATCGAGCAACGACATACGAGATGCTCCAACTACTCTCTGGGGAATGTGGTCCATTTTCGACAACATGTAGTTATCTTTCAATGACACTTTATTCAAATTTATAAAATCTATGCACAATTTGATCTCACCTGTCTTCTTCCTCACATGAACCAAATTGGAGATCCAATCTGAAAATCTGATCAGAACGATTATAAAAGCCTTGTACAATCAATTTACCTCCTTTTCTATTGATGGCAGCAACTTCAGATTTATCTTTCTTAGCTTTTGGCGAAATGGTTTCTGATTTGGCTTAATTGGAATGATATGTTGAATTATACTTTTGTTGTACTCCTTTAAATCTGTATAGTCCCAGGTAAATACATCAAAAAATGAAGAAAATAAACTAATGTATTTAGCTTTTACCTGAGGAGGTAATGCCTTTGACAACTTCACCATCTTTGGATTTTCTACTGTTTTGATATTTACATCTTCAACACCCTTCTCGGTCGGCATTAAGCTTGGCTTTCGAGCTACATCATCTTGATCAAATAATTCCTCTAAAGGTATAAGGCCTTTAGGGATGACATTATCTTTCAACAGTAAGAATTCCATCTAATTTACCTCTATTTCTGGTTCACCATCATCTTGTTCAACGTCTATGGAAGTTTCTTTATACTGGCCTTCATTTTGCAGAAAATCATCAATTTCTTTGTCATCTTGAAATGCCTACCAATATCTTAGATTATCAGGGACAGCTAGGTGATGCTTCACATGAATTTCAAACTTATTGTTTGAATTCATTGGAATCTCTAAGTTACTTGCAGCTGTAGCAAGAGAATCTGCAATAACATTTTGTGTACGAGGAACACATGTCAAGGTATAATCTGGAAACAACCTCAAAAGATCTAAAACTGTATTACGGTAAGCCCTCATTCGTGGATGTTTGGATTGGTATTCACCCTTGACTTGTTTGATTACTAATTCTGAGTCGTCATAAACTGAAATTCCCTTTGCATTCAACTTCTTGAGTATCTTCAACCCTACAATCAGTGCCTCATACTCAGCTTCGTTGTTGGAACAATCAAAAGCCAATTTATATGAACAAATTCTTACATTGCTTGGGACTTTATTTGGTAGGAAAATAGGGCTACATACCCAAATCCCAATTCCTGCACCATCCTTACCTATTGCTCCATCAAAATCCATACTCCATAAACTGTCTTCTTCCTCCAAGTGTTGGAATTCTGATTGCTCTTCTACGTTTGGCTGCTGTTCATCAATTTTCTGACGTTGGTGGAATGTATACTACTCTGCGGTACTTTCAAGCCTTTGTCTCTCTTGATCAAGTACTGCCCTAAAATTTTCTGTTATCTCTGGAACATCTTTCACTTCAACTAGTTGATTATTTACGTCATTAAAACCAATATCTCAATAAAGAACAAAAGATTCTAAATATGTATGTACATAGTTAATTGGATGTTTCAAAGGTTTCTCCTTGCTTGTGATCATATACTTCATCTTCTTCTCTCTATATAATTTTCTCAGCTGACTAAACACGGGAATAGTGGCATAAGAGAAATCTAATTGCAATGTTCCTTTCAGTTTTGCACCCGATGACCTAGACAAAAGCATGTCAAATCGAGGGGGAATGTCAGCCAAAACTACATCCAAGAGAACATTCGTTGCTGGAATCTGATCTAAAGTCACAAGCAAATCCTTAATGAGACCAATATATCTGACCCTAATGAAATCAAAGGAATAAAGATCATGATATTTGTGAGTGATGTCCAAACCCAATTTTTCCATAATCACCTTTGGCATCAGATTGTGAGATGCTCCTGAATCAAACATGGCGTTGTGCAAGACATAATCATGCAATCTAAGGCTGATGTAAAATAGGGCTACTTCACTATCCTCAGATTGGCCTTCTAATGCCGAACCAAAAATAAGCTCGGGTTGGTCATCTTCCACATTAACCATATCAGACAGGGGATCTACATTCAAAATCTTTGACACTTGACTCTTATAAATGCTGTTCTTCATTAATTCAGTCAGAGATATCGACACTTTTAACTTAGCAATCTCATTCTCTAAGCTAAAGGCTGTAGTCTTATCTACCTCTTTGGCTGGAGAATCCTTCTTTTCAGACTTTTCCTTTGCTATACTTGGCTGATTTGTCTTCTCATTTGCAGATTGTACTTTGCTGGAAGTAGGATTTGTTGGCTCCTTTCCTTTTTTCTGAACATTTGGAGAATCATTCTTTGGTTGTGCTGCTTCCTTCCACTTTTGAATTGGATTGATTGGTACATCCCTGCTCCTGAGTGAATATTGTCTTTGCTGCATTGTCAGTGCATTCATATATCCCCTCTGATATTCATCTGATTATTCTTCTAGGACTGTTTCATTGGCTAGTATAAAATCCTCATCTTTTTGTACAGCTGGGGTTTCTGAATATTCCTCATTCTCCGTGATATAGATAGGAAAACCATCACTGTAAAAAAGTGGTTCTCCTCTCCTATTGGATTCTCATCATCCTCTAACTCTGGGCCATGCACATAGTTCCATTGTAGAGGTGTTTTGACTTGCTACTGTGCTGATTGATCTTGTGCTCTTTTCTCCCACTGTTTAATCCTGAAGTGTGGCTATTGATGACCACATAAATTTGGATTTTTGATGTGTGTCTCGGACTTATCATCAATTATGAATCTATCGAACATTTTCTCAATTTTATGAAGCAAATGATTTGAGGAAGAAGCTTCTTCCTTTATGGTCACTTTCTTCTCGGTCTTTGTCCTAGCTCTCTTAGCTAGCAGATTTGCCTCCACACTCGCTGCAATTTTCTGCATATCCTCCAATGTAGCAGGATCTCGTTCTCTCAATTGGTATGCCATGTCAGGATCAAAAACATCAAGGAATTTTATCAAAGCCAACCCCATCGGTGGCTTGATATCAGCTGGAATAACATTATAGACAGTATTGAATCTTACACAGTAATCCTGAACACTTTCACTAGCATTCCTCTTTATATTTTCATACTCGGAAAGAATATGGAGTGGATTTTTATTTACCTCCCAACGATCCAGAAATTGTCTATGAAGAATCGACAATGTATTGATAGTCCCCACAGGAAGTGCTCTGAACCACTTTCGCACCTCACCTACAAAACTTTGCACAAATAATCACATGGTCACATTCTCTTCATCTATCTCATGAAGATCAAAGAAGTCGTTCATCCTATCAACATGCTGCTGCACTGTGATACCTTGGGTAGCATAAAACAATGGTATTTTACTTTGGTAATCAGCAGGCATAGAATCCAAGTTCTGTGGCAAAACGAGAGGTGCATATCTGGCAACCATTGCTTGAGGTGGATTTGGAAGCTGGCCTTGGAGAAGCAGGAGGATTTATAACAACAAAACAATCGATGTGATGGGTGTATGAGGTGTCGACAGAGGAGAAGAGATGATGGATGTTTGAGGTGTTGAAGGAGGGGAAGAGATGGAAGATCTCTGATCATATATGGTAGGTTGAACGGGAAGGGTGGGGATAAACTGAGGTTGAGAATGAACTTCAGAACTAAACAAAACAACAGATGAACCAAGAGTAGCAGATGCTGATTCTAGGAGCTCGGGAATATTGGTAGCCACAATAGATGTTTGAAGTGAATTCAAAATATAAGCATCAATTGATCTATTTTCTCTTTCAGTTTCAAGGTATTGGACAAACTGCTGATTTAAAATAGTATCACCAGTTGCACTTTCAGATATAGTTTTAAACAACGACAAATCAAAGTGTTCATCAAAAGGGAGATCTTCAAGATATTGAAATACAATGGGGCATGAATGAGATCAAAAAACTGATCTTGGACTCAATGAACTTTCTTGCTTGAGTATTCGTGGAATGAGTTTAGGATTTTCGAACACGGGAGGCGGAACAGGATCAGGATTGGCCCTGATGTATCTTCTTGAAGCTAGTGTGTTAATTTTTCTCGAAATTCAAATGAACATTATAATTTTATCAGCCTAATGAATTCTAAACCTATCATCCAAAAGTATAGAATTGTTTTAAAAGTATCGGGGTTATATTTTTTAGTTCTTCCCCAGTGGGGTCACCACTATGTTAGTGCCTAAATCTACCTCAGGCTAAAGGAAGGTAGGTCTAGGGTAACATCAAACCACGCTTAACCTAGTAGCTAGCCCTACCAGGTCGAGAGAGGGCTCTCTCCTTGTCAATCTCAATTATAATATGGAAAATAGGGCTTGAGATGACTGAAATGAATGCTAATTTTAGGCTAGGTATATTAGGTCAGAGGATTTTGTTTAATTTTGATGGTTGGTTGCTGGATCAATTGGAGAAGGCAGCTTGGATCCGGGAAATCCACTCAGGAATACAGTCATGTCTTGTGGGGCAGGGTAGACAAGAACTTCATGTACTAGTAAAGGATTTGAGATGGTAGAGTAAGACAGCTGAGGAGTTGAGGAGGGCATAAGAAACTACGAATCCTCTTCAAACAATGAAAACATTGAAAACTAAATGAAATCCCAAGACAAAGCACTGTAAATCTAGTATATTTTGTCTATTCACCTTGATTCACTTAGTTTAGAAGAAAGAGAGAGATGTGGATACATATAAACATTAGAAAAAAGTCATTACAAAGAAGAAACAATACACAAAACTCACTGTCACAAGAATCCCACAAAAACAACTATGAAACCTGGTTTTATTCCTTGCCAATTTCTGATACAAAATGTTCAGTGAGTCCAACACTTTTGCCAAAGTCAAACCTTTACAAATGAATCAAAAAGTACATGATATAGGCAAGGAAACTACTCTAGATAGCTATTAGGGACGAATCCATGAGAAAAGGGGTGGTTTCAACCATATCTAAACTAAGAACATGAATACAGGTAGTGGAACAACTTGCCTCTAAAACCAAGGAAAACAATTCATTCAGTTTCAAAACCACCTTTGACTTGATGTATCTACCCTATTAAGTGTTTTAAATCCATAATTACATCATATTACATCATTTACGATGATAATTTCACCAAGAGAGCAAGAAAAAGTCAAATGTAGAGAAAACTAGGCGAAATCTGGAAAAACAGGCAAAACTGGCAAAATTTCTCCTATGCGCAACTCTTTTTCTAGGCCACTTTTGGACGGCTTCCCAAAGTCCAAATTAAGTACAGGATAGCTCATTGGAAATATTAGTGATTCTACTTTCTGGAACAACTTGAATTTCTAAATTTGGAGTCCATTTACCCTTCCAAAAATGGAATCTCCCAAGACTCTTTCCTGTGTGGCAAAAAAGTGGCAGAGAGGGCACTTTTTGGGTGTTTTTTGCCCTTTCGAAGACGTAGAACTTGTCAAAAATTCTCATCCATTTATGAGCATGCATATTTTTCCCCACCGATTCCAAAAATATAAAATTTTTTGCAAATGGATGCCCCCAACAAAAGTGCAGCTCTGGTGGCGCTGTGCACCTGCTAAAAAAACCTGTTTTTTGCATTTAAAATTTCAAAAATGACAAAAATTGCTCCAAATTTCTTGAAATTTGGCATGAGTGACCCTTGTTAAGTACTTTACTGGGCCAATGATGCTTCATCCAAAATCTTGACCCTATCTTGCTCTTTTTTGCTCCTCAAATGTCTTTTTAGCTTAGCGTTTAACCTCTTCACCCTTGTTTTACAAATTTTGTTCCAGGTTAGGTAGTGATAAGCCATATGGCGCAACATTTTCTTATCTTTGTTGGCTTTCTCAAGCATCTTTTCCAGGTGAATGTTTGCCCTATCCAACTATGATTCTCAGTCATCCTCAATTTCTTACTCAAGGGAGGTCATCTTGATCTTTCTCTTTTTTGCCATTTGTCTATTCTCCCTAATCATTTGCAGCTCCATAATAGTTTTTATCTGTCAGTTTCTTGTTCTCCTACTCAAGAAAGTTAATGATTCATTTGGCTCTCTCAAGATCAAGAGATAAGGATTGTATTTTAGTCTCCTTCTTTTTGATAATCATGTCTTTGAGTTTTGAGCTTTGAGAGCCCAAATCAATGACATCCTCCTCAATCAAAACAAAATCCCTGTCTTTCCATTCAGTAGGGCCCTCCTCTTGCATCCTTTGCTTCCCTTTATCTTTTCTCTTTGATTGTTGTCCAACCCATATAGCTGGAGAAGAAGGCAAAGCTCCTTTCAGCCTCGGTGAAGATAACATTTGCCTGTGGTCTGGTGAAGAAAACGAGACCCCTTCCACCCCTGGTGGAGATAGTACTCGCCTGGCAGCAACAAAAAGCCTCCCAGTGTCTCTCTCATAGGTGACAAGGACTGACACACCTGTAGTTTCAGTCTCATGAACACCTGGATGTCCTGATGGCCCTCTTTCCTCTTGAGACACTGATGGAATCACCTGAGGGCCTTTGAAAATCTCATGGGAAATGAAGGTATCCCATGGTATGTTCAGCGAGCTTAGCTGATGCAAAACAACAATTTTAATTAGTGAGAAATGGTAAATGCTGTTGAATTGCTGAGGAAAGGGTTTCCTTTGCACATAGAGAGACATCTTCTCAATATTCATGCATATAAAGTATGGGAGGTTCATCATCCTCACTCTTGTGAAATGCATCAACAATCTAACATGATATGTATATAGGCGGGAAAACCTTCCTTCACAGGTGAAATACTTGATGATAAGTTTCATGAGAGGAGCATAAATGTCCTGCAAGTATTTGAAAGGAGAAACCCTGCTGATTTTCCTGTGATATCCAGCCTTAATGTAAGGCTCATAATGCTCTCTGCCAACATGCTGCCCGTTATTCCACTATTCACCTACATTAAGGATGCCTATTGTTGCTGCAATGTTTTCAGGTGTCAATGTGAAAGAGACACCAGAAAGGTTCACCTGGCCATTGTGAAGATGAAGAACAAACAACCTAGCAAGTTCATGATGATATTTCACCCTCTCTACCATTACACAAAACTAATAACAAGACTGGTGTTTAAAGCAAGCTACAGCAAGAGGGCAAGCAAGTAATTCTTTGAGAGTGGTGGGCTCCTCCCAGATGATTTTCCCCCCTTTGTGTGGCTTTATTGGCACATGAGCTTCTCGGGAAGAATCACTGAGAGTTTCCTCTTCCCTCTCATAGTCCGAATCTGTCTCCATGCTTATGAATTTGGAGTGAAAGCAGATGAGTATGAAGAGATTTTGAAATATGAAGTGAAAGGTTTTCTTTTGGGAAATGAGGGGAGTGGATGGTATTATGAATGCGAAATAAGGGGTTTGATAATGAAGTGAATTTGGTGAAGGAATAGGATGTGGGAATTAGGGTATGGGAATAGGGTATAGAGCTAGGGTTTGGGAATAGTATGTAGAAGGGTTTATATGTGGAAGGTTAGAGTTTAGTGAAAATAGATTAAGGGAATGGGGTTTATGGAAAATAGTTTAAGGGAAGAGGGTTTAGGGAAAATAATTGAAGGGAATAGAAACAATAGAAAACAAGTACCGTTTGCAAATCTATGAGACAGTTTGGAGGATAGCTAGGGTTTAGTTTTTTGAGACATGAAAATCACCACAACTAATGAAAAACCCTTGCTAAACTAGATGATAAGCTTTACTTACTTGATGAGAGGTCAATTAAGGAAATTGAAGTAAAGTAGGGTGACTTGAGTCATTTTGAAGCTCAATGGACACGTGCGTAGCGCCAAGGCCTAGGTGCGCGGCACCAACAAGATTTTGGGATTTTTCCTCTGTTTTTGCCCTATTTCTTCAAAAACACGATTTTTATGCTTTTGGATCTTTCAATTGCAACAATGAATACTCAAAGACATGAATTGGCTTTTATATCCCTCTCTTTTAATTTTTCATTAACCAAACCCACTTTTCTAATGTTTTTCTAGCTTTTTCACAAATGCTCTGTTTCACTTACATTTTGAATTTTACTTTTTTGCAGGTGGACTTTCACATTGATTTTTTGTTGTAATGGCAGGAGTTGACTTTGTCACCAGGTCACCAGGAATAGCTTTTGGAACACTTATTACATATAGAAACATTGAAATTACATGAAGTTTGTACAATAATGGAAAAACTCTGCTTTCACCTCAAAACAGAGTTTTGAGGTAAAAAAGAATTGTTGAGCATAATAGAAGTAAATTTATGATTTTATGAACTTAATTATCCTCCTCATGTGCCTGTTGACCTTTTTATTCAATTAAGATGACCATGATGACAAACCCTAAGATCTAGTGAGACTAAACCCTAGAAGTGATTTTTATAAATGAAATGAAACTGGATGACAGTAAATGACTAAAACAAATGTGTGAACAGGTCAACAGATGAATGTCATGAGGGAAATTGACATGAAACCACTACCATCAGTTGATCCATGACCTAATGGAATGCAGCTGATCAGATGGGACACCTAATATGCATTCAAAGAGAGCAATTTGATCACTGATGGAAGTGTGAAGACACTGACACTAACAAACTACATAATCACAATTTTCTGAATCTGTAAAAAATAACCTGAACTTCCTTTTAAAGTCAGTTCGATCTCTGGCAGCCTTCTAGTCCATGATAAGCTCAGTTCACTTACAGAGTGGAGAGAAGTAACAACTTCTATGGTGGAGAGCATAAACTAACAGAGAATAACAGAGAACAACATATGTTCACAAAAACAGAAAATCATGTCTTTGATTTGGCACATTTGTATATGCTTTGCATTAATTGTTGTGAATATCAAGATATCTAACAGCTCCACCAAGTTGTTTTTGTATTGTTAGCATGATTTTCTGCATGCATTATTTATTACATTGCAACAACTGAAGATAACTTTGGCGATGGGGATGGGGATAGGGATGGGGATGGAGATGAATAAGTGTATTAATATTTATTACATTTTGTTAAATTCACTAATCATGGTTAACATTCCTTTAGAGTTATTATTCAAATCGTGAATGTTGAAACTCACCCTTAAATAATAAAAATGGAATGACAGACGAGCAATTTCGTACTACTGCACGGGTGTGCCAAACTAAGCATTTGGTAATAAGATCCGCAAATAAACAACGAATTACATCATAGATAAATATAAATAAAATAATTAGTAAAAAATATAAATTCATTGGTTAAAGTTACACTTTAGTTTATTGATAGATCTAAATAAAATAATTAGTAAAAAATATAAATTCACTAGTTAAAGTTACACTTTAGTTTATTGAGAAATATTTCATAGTTTGACTAAATTAATGTCAAATCAATTACAAACCAAATGCTTAATCTTGTGAGGTGCAAGGGACAAAATAAATAAAGTTCGTTAGTTTTTATTTTATATATATATTATTATATATATATATATTATATATATATATAATATATATATAAACTATATTTATGGTTTATGTTGTCAATACTATCTTATGATATAAATAAAAAAAATTAAGTTATGTTAAATAGTTTGTAAACTATTTATGTTTTATATTATTATATAAAACTATAATATGTAGCTATTGTGATTTATAGTTAAAATAAGACTTAAATATAGTTATATGTTATGTTATATAGTTATGTATATGTTATTATATAGAGTGTCATGATGTTTTTTATATGTACAAAATTTTTCTTTTTTTAGATTTTTTATTTTTAATATTAATATTTTATTTTTAAAACTAGAATTGTCTTATATTTGTTATTAAAAAATATTTAAAATATAAATTTATTTAAATTTAAATAATAAAATAAAAATAAATTTTCTTATTTTATAAATAAAAGTTAATTATGAGCAACCATATTTAGCATGTCATAATTTACATATTTATTAGTTATAGTTTTGTTTCTTTCTAGTTTCGTTGTTAAATTAATGTCAAATCAATTGCAAACCGAATGCGTAGTCCTGTTAGGCGGCAGGGATAATAATAATAGAGTTCTATGTTGTAACTTTATGTTATGAACTAAATAGTTATAGAACTACGTTATGCTATATATATATGTGTGTGTGTGGGCGCTATGAACAATAGTTATGGTTATGTTGTAACATGCTATTTATATATAAAAGAAAGAAATAATTTCATGTTATGTTAAATAGTTGTAAAACTATGTTATGTTATATATTGTATATGTAAAACTATAATATATAGCTATGAGATGTTATAGTTAAATAAGAATTAAATATAATTACATGTTATGTTATATAAATGTTATGTAATTGCGTTATTTTATATATATATATAAAAAAACAAAATTTTTGGTGGTTTTGAGAAGAGTTCGGATTTACCACAGTGCTCATCTTTTTATATCGACGTTTCGATTCTAAAACCAGACTCATCATCAGGATAATTGTGTGGAGAAAAGAAGGCAGATGTTAGGTATAAATATGAGAATGTCTAGGAAAGTGAACTGGCCGACTTCTAACAATTTAATTTAACCATTTTATTTTATTTTGTTTTGTTTTATTTTAAATTTTATTTAGATTATTCTGATTTTTATTACTAGAATTTTCTATGTTGTTAAGAGTTTAATTTTTATTTTCAAAATTATATCATGTTATTATATATATTTACTAATTATTATTTTTATTTAATTGTTATTATTAATCATCATTATAATTAATAGATTAATTAGTAATGTGAGAATTATTCTAACTGCTCTTTATTATTGCTAAAATTAATGCTCATTTATTCCTAGTTATTAATTAATACTTTTTATTACTATTCTTATATTACAAATGTATTTATTAATTATTGCAATTTATTTTTATTTTAATGTTTAATTATGAATTTTATTACTACACCAAATTTCTGTTTCTGTTTAAGTTTTAATTGTTTATAAGTCTTTTAAAATCTTTATTATTTTTCAACTTGGCTTTGTTTATTAATTGTATTTTCTAAACTATATTAATATTTATAATATTATTGTTTTTATTATTAATTATGCTTATGTATACCTATTAAATCTTATTTGTAAATATTATTAATTATTGCTTATGTATTGCTTATGTATACCTATTAAGTATTATTTGTAAATATTATTGCTTATGTATACCTTTTAAATGTTATTTGAAATATTATTAATTATTGCTTATGTATTGCTTATGTATACCTATTAAATATTATTTGTAAAAATTATTAATTATTGCTATGCATACCTAATAGATATTATTTGTAAATGTTTCACATAGCATTAATTGTATTTCATTGTTATTGTTAGTTAATATTATTGCTTATATTGCTTATTTGTTTATTATTGATATCCTTTTAACCTAGGCTACTAAAGAGAAGACGAGCTCACCAGTCAAGGGTTATTAGAGGGGCAAGTTATAATGCTAGCTGATCGAGCAACTCTGACCTAGTCACTGAGATCTACGGGGGTAAGCAAGGGGTTCCAGTTTTTGCTAATTTCCATTCCACCATCCCTATTAAAGTTCTTAGGATGTTTAATGATTTCAATAGCTTCTCTGACCTTTCGCTTGAAATGGTGGTCTTCATTGGCAATAACCTTGGCATCTTCAAGGCATATATGGTGATTAGTCTTACCTACATGCTCAGTTAAGGCTGAGGATCAGACCCTTTCATGGCGAAGGTCTGCGCTATGTTCTTTGAGTCTAATCCTTACAGATCTACCGGTTTCTCCTATGTAATGATCCCCACAAGAACATTTGATGATATATACCCCTTTTTGCTGAAGCTGTTCTTGGCTGTCTTTAACAGATTTCATTCTTTGCTTCATGGTTGACCAGGGTTTCAAAGCAGTCTTGATATTCTTCTTGTTGAGGATTTTAGCTATCTTATCTGTGACACCTTGGATGTAAGGAAGGTAGGCACTAGAGGTGGGGGTGTCTTTGGTCTTGTTATTATTCTTTACAGATTTCGCTTTTTGAATGGCTTTATATATGCTTTTACTGCTGTACCCTAGGTTGGCAAAAGTTCTTTTAAGGTATGAAATTTCTCCTTCAGCATGGTCTATATCTGAGATTCTATAAGCTCTAGTGAAGAGGGTTTGCAGCACCCCCATTTTTTGGGCAGGGTGGTGATGAGAATCGGAGTGAAGGTAGTTATCGGTATGGGCTTTCTTTCTAAAAACTTTGTGACCTATGGAACCATCCTCCTTTCTTATGAGAAGAATGTCCAAGAAAGGAATGCAATTATTTTCTTCTATTTCCATGGTGAATTTGATGTCTTCAGACAAGCTATTGAGGTGGTTTAGAAACTCTTTCAAGAGGGTAAATGTAATTGATAGTAAAGTAGACTCATAGAAGAATTAATATACAACTCCGGTGGCTAAAGTTATAGAAGCACATAGTTCATTTTCCATTATAGTAAGTGAGTTAGAAGACCATGAAGAAATGAAATCTAATACATAGGGCTAAAGGTAGAATCTAGTGCACCAGACTTCAGCATGAAACGGATAAGTGAAACAACGAATAACATATCAAATTACATGGAGCGCATATTAAGGATGTTAAATCTTGCAAGCCACAGGCATCTTAAATCAACATTTAGACTTAGATGAATCCATGATCGTGTAAAGATACATCGAACAACTACAATTACATGTCATATGAGAAGAAAACAAGATAGATGGAGTAAACACAAAAGAAAAATACATACTACTACTTCATGTGAGGCAGAATCACGAAATTTTTTATTGATCTTCAGACAGAGCATACATTTTCCATTATCTTTATTCATAGTGCTACAACCCCTTTGAAAAACAAATTTCGGAACCTTTTGATAATGTATCATTAGATGTGTTTATAGGGCCTCAGGATGAGAACCCCTTACAAAATATTCCTTCTTGATCTTCCAGTGATTCATCATAACAAAAAAGATCTCAGCATGCTGGTAGCATTGACGTACTAGCTAAATGCTAACTAACTGGGGTTCATTTCTTGAAATAAAATATTTATAGAAAACATGAATCAGTGAAGTGTCATGATTGACACAATCAGAAAAATCTTCATTCATGGTAGGTCGGTTTAGGAGGAAGAGTTGGTAGATTGATAATCTGGAGTAGTGGAGGGTTGATGAACTAGTCACATCACCACCACAGTGTTGGACTCGGTTGAGGAGAGTGAAAGAAAACCTGATAAACGACCTTAAGATCAATAAGCCTTGTATAGTTTGGCCTGGAGCGAAACAAGCTCTTCACCAGCCCTAGCAGTTGGAAGTATCTCCTTAGATAGTTCACCATTGTCTTGCCCTTTAGGGTGGAGGTCTTCTGGTGGGAGGAGTTGACTCTGCTCTTTGCGTCTACCAACATTTGACTGTATTTTCCCCCTCAATCCTCCTACGAGGTCCCAACAACTAGGCAACCCTACTCGGACCTGTTGCTCAAAATCTGAATCAAAAGCAACTACATCCTTCAACACTCTTTCCAGACATTCTTCAGCTTTGGCCTTGGCATCTTCTTTATGTACCACTTTGGAGATCTCCATGATTGCAAACACCTGATCTACCACATCTATGGCTCTCAACTCACTGAGTGGTTTTTCATTGACATATTGGATGAATCTCTTAGCTGTTTGAGCATTCTTTTCACCCTCCTCCTTGGCAGCCATGATGAAGAACTTATAGTCCTTGATTACAATCTTTTGTTCTGCCATCAAAGTGGTATACTCCCAATTATTCTTAATCTCTGTTATCACTTCATCCCATATTAGTTGTGTAGCTTGAAGGAGAGACATGTTTCCTTTCAATCTACCTTTTAGATCAGTGATTTTTTAATTTGTTGCCTGTAGATTTTTGCTGATCAGTTCTACATTGGTCTTGGCAGTATCCAGTTGCTTCTCCTTTTGTGCAAGAGCATATTTAGCATTGTCTAAATCCACTTGTACCTTCTTGATTTTTCCTTCTAAGAGTTGCAGCTGAGTACGAGTTTTAGTGAGTTGTTTTGTAGGGTTCTGAGGATTCTTTGGTACGAGAACTACACAAATGTGAGAGTCAATCTTCTATTGAAGGTCGATTGTCTGTTGCTTGAGGGCCACCACTTCGTTATTCCTATCTATTAGCTCCTTAGCCAACATCTCTTTTTCTTGCTCCACCTATGCTAGTTCTTTAGACTACACATGTTCACTAGAAGGCATCTTCAGCTTATGCCTCAGTTCTTGGATTTCAGCTTATGAATGTTGAATAAGAGCTTCTAAGACAACTTTGTCTTCTGGATTGACTCCCAACTTCACAATCAATTCTTTGAAGTTCTCATTCTGCATATGTATAGCTCTAAAGTTAGCTCTCTCTTGTTTCAACCTCATTGCAACCTTCTCCAACAGCTTCTTAGCTTTGTTAATAGCCATAACATTTTTGCTCAGTTTGTTGTATGGCATTTCTCCCACCTATCTAAGTTGATTTTGTCGGGTAGGGGAACGCTTGACAGGTCTAAAGAGACTTCCAAAGCCTTAAACTGTGAACTTGATGGTAGGGACTATGCCAAGGGGTGGTGCAACGAAAACTTCATCTGACTCCTTTCTAGGTCGATAGCAGCCAAGAGTCTGGTCTGGTAGGGGACCAAGTGCGATGCCAGCTGTTGTTGCATCTCTCCCTCACTTTCTTGGTACTTTCCTCTATGAACTTCCTTGTAGGCCAACTGGGTTTGATCATTATTGAACTTGTTGCAGAACTCATAAGGGCTACCTATGTAGATGAGGAAGCAGGCGCTTGCTGTGGGTCTTCTAGGGTCACCTGGAAGCCTGGTTGGTCTAGCTTTATCTCCATTATCCTGGTTTCAATATCCTCTTCCTCTACTTCTCGGGTCTTGGCCCTTTTGTTGGTGTGAATGTCCTCCATCTCCATGTCTCTAGTCTCATCCACACTCCTAGTCTGTGTCTTGTCCTTTACTGTTGGAGTCTCAATCTAAATTTCTGTGTTTATAGGCCATGAATCAATGTTAGCTTTCCACTCAATCTCTAGCTTGTAATCATGATCATAAGTTGAAGCATTGATGCCTTTTCTTTTCTTTGCAATGATACCATGGGGTCATAATGCCAAATATCTCCCATTTCAAAATTTATTTCTTTCAACAAATCTTCAGCTGGCTGAAAGGCCTGCCTAGTATTGACAATGAAAGGGCTTATAGGCTTGCCCAATTTGAACAGATAACCCTTCTTAGCGGGGACAAAGTGGATTTGATCCACATGTAGGCTTTGTTTGATAAACTCAGGGCAAATATTCTTATTGGCATGAACACAAGTAGACAATAAGGAGGGAGCTCCCACCCGTAGACCCTGATTTTAGTGTAATTCTCAAACAAATACAAATCACCGACCCTGGTGTTCTTACTAAGCTGAAGGATCTCTTTTTGTTGAGGCAGGATTCTTGGTGGGAAGACACCATGAATGATTTTATATGCAATAGCCATATAAGAGGATATGAATTGAGAGTAGCCCTCATTGCTAGGTTTCTGCCTAACAACAACATCCCAATCAAACATAGACTTTCTCTGCTTGTTTGAATCCATTAGACTAAGACCCAGTCACTCAAATTCATAAACATGAGTTTATAGGAACAGATAAAACATTAGGAATAGTATTTGAAGAACGAAGTGGTAGAAAAGTAGGGTAATTGGAATTTGATGGACTCAGTTAGGAAAGAAGGTATATCAAATAGATGGCCTGGTTGCATCATCTCTCCTAGAAACCCTACAGTGGCTTTAGTAGCAATATTGGTATCATCTTCTCCAAACATGAGGGTAGGTACAATGAGGATGGGTTGCACTATCTCTGTAAATGTAGATATTTGGAAAGTATTAGTAAGAAGCCAAGATTGGTGGCCAAGGGCCAAAATCATTTGCACGAAGCCCTGTTGTTCCCCAGCTAAGACTAAGACCCAGGCACTCAAATTCATCAACATGAGTGTGTAGGAACAAATAAAACATTTGGGATAGTATTTGAACAAAGAGGTGGTAGAAAAATGGTGCAGCTGGAATTTGATGGACTCAGCGAGGAAAGAAAGTATATCAAATAGATGGCCTGGTTGCATCATCTCTATCAGAAACCCTACAATGGATTTAGTAGCAATATTGGCATCATCTTCTCCAAACATAAGGGCAACTGCAGTGAGGTTGGGTTGCATTGCCTCTGTAAATGTAGATATTTGGAAAGTATTAGTAACAAGCAAAGATTGGTGGCCAGGGGCCAAAATCATTTGTAAGAGGGCCTGTTGTTCCCCAGCCTGAAGTATTTCTGATTTGTTTTGGGCTAATTCTACTCGCACATGCAAATTCTAGGGCATCACTTTTGTTGTAGTAAGTGTTGATTTCTGGTAGCATCGGATGTGCTCTAAGTCTTAAAATTTACAGGGAGGCTTAGACACATGCATTCTCCAATACCTAGAAATCGTTTTGGGAAATTCCTCCCGGAGACAGTTTTATTAAAATAATTAATTATTTTTAATGGGAGTCTAAGTCTAAACTTAGGAAAATAAAATGATTAAAGGGTAGTAATGTAAACTGTGGTTGAAACTTCTAGAAGAAGGCGAAGATCAAGTCAATATGATCCTAGCCATTGATTAGAATCTAATCTGGGTCGTTGATTGATCAATGAGAGGATTATAAGAGGAGGCTTGATGGGCACTTGGAGAATACACCGAGTGAGTTTAGAAGATCAAATTTTTGAAGGGGAGCAGCTGCCGGAGAAAGATTCGAAGTGAACTTTTGCAGTGAGGGGCAATGAGTATCCGGAAGAAGGAAGTTTTCCTGGGCTGGAGAGTACGAGGCAGAGAGGGCAGAACAACGTCCAGAGAGAGGAAGATGCTGGCCCATGCAGAGTTGATGGAGTGGCAACGCAGGCCTTAGAAGGAGATTGAATTGCTGCTGAGGAAATCGAGTTTCAGTAGCTGATAGCCAGGGTGTGAGACAGAGAGGCAAGGATTCGGATTTTCCAGCCAGTAGAGGGTCCAGAGAAGGAGCAACATGATACCCAGCAGGGCTGACGTAGGAACTGCATGGGAGTGACGTAGTTTTGTGCACAGGCTACAAAGAGGGTCCAGTTTAGCGTGATCAAACTCAGATTCTCCCAGTGATAGGGTGAGAACACTTCATCATTCATTTTTTCCAGTTTCTCTCTTTATCGGATTGCTAGTTGAGCATCCAAGAATTCTATTCAAACTTACCACTGCATAATAATAAAACCCTTAGATCTACTGCACTGGTTTTCCCACATTGGGTTTTTTCGGGGACATTTGTCAAAAAATAATTGTGTTATTGTGATGTATTTTCTTTCTTTCTTAGTCTCTTGTTTCCACATATAAATATAATTAGTGAAGGTTGCAGTGTATGTATTTCAATATTTGCTGTAGGAAACTACAAATAACTTGTTCATGTAAATCTAACAAGTAGGAGAAATATCATCAGTTGCTGCAGTAGGGATTTCGGTTTAGGAATTTTCACATGGTATCAGAGGTGCAGGCGGGACAAGAAGAGCAGTACCATAGAACCCAACGTTGAGCAGAAGAGGAAGATCAAAACGCTGCAGGAGGCACCAGTTCAAAACCCCAGAGGGTTTGTGCAGTTCTTAGCTGGAGGGCTGAAATTTTGAGGCAGTCTCTCTCTGAGTGAGTTGACAGAGAGAAGAGCTTCTAGATCGAATTTTTGTCAGGGCAAAGGGAGCAATGTTGAAGCCTCAACATGAGGAGAAGCTGGCGAGACGCAGATTTTTCTATAGGCAGTTTGCTGGGCAGAAAATCGTTAGAAGTGGGAGAAGAAGCACAGTTGAGGGAATTTCTTCCTCAAAGAATTTCTAGCCAAGGAATTCAAATTCTCTAGAGCTAAGCAACACCAAGGGGCAACAAATTTACTAGCTCCAGCAGGGAGTGCGTAGGCCAGCTTAGCAACAACACAGAGGAGAGTGGAGATTTTTGACATTTGCGGCAGAAATGGCAACCAGTGGCTTGAGGGATCAGGACAGGTTGGATTGAGCATCCAACTACGTCATCTGGAAGGCAAGAATGTCGTTCCTTTTAGATGAGCATGGCCTCAAGACATCCTTGGCAACGTGGTGATTGTCCCTGCAGATGTAGATCTGTTGAAGAAATACAAGGCTGAGATGGCGAAGGCGAAAAGAATGATCCTCGATAGAGTGAAGGATCATGTGGTCTGTCACATCGCTAGCAGAGGGAATGCTAAGGAGATGTGAGACGCTTTGTCTACGTTGTATCAGGGATCTTTCGAGCAGCAGAAGATGTACCTTGAACAGAAGTTGAGATATGCTCAGATGCAGAAAGGGGAGCGTGTGGATCCATTCCTCACAAAGCTTCAAGAGACCTGTGATGAATTGTTTGATGTGGGGCATACACCTCAAGATTGAGAAGCAGTAGCGGTGGGTCGAAGCCCAAGGCGGAGGAGGAGAATGCAACGCCTGCATTGAAGGGACAACAAGAGCAACAAAGATGTAAGAAGGACGACTCGAAGATCAAGTGTTTTAGGTGTGGTGAGATGGGTCACTATGCTACACAGTGTTGTCTCAGGAAGAAGGACAAGGATGAGAAACACGATCTGAAGGCCACGCCCGCGAAGATCGAGGAAGAGGAGTTTGCGATGACAACTAAGATACCTCTAGGAGGTAGGTGGGCTGATCAGTGGTTGTCATTGATGTCAACCCAAGCAACACTAGGGGCTACCCCGATCTTGCATGGGCATTTTGACTTTACAACTTACTCTATTTTGAGTCAATGATCTTCTAGATGGAATCTACTCGTCGAGATGTTTCCGTTGATATATGGCACGCCAAGTAAAGTAACCCCTGTTAGTAGGCTAAAAACCTATGAGGTTGTGGCATGGCACACATAATTTATTGTGGTCATTGAATAGTCAATAATTAATAATGTTTTTTTTGCTCCTAAAATCCCTCCAACGTTCACTTTTTGAGGACCCTCTCAACTCAAGACATTCATATAAATAATGACCCTCATATCCTCCTCTAGTAGGGATTTTGTTGCTTCAAACAGGTCATTGTGGTATTTTTGCTATAATTTTATTTATTTATTATTTATTATTATTTTATTTATTTATTAATTAATTAATTATTATTTTTATTTTATTTTATTATTATTATTATTATTTTTTTTTTTGCAAAGCTTCAAAGCTGAAATTTAAAACCCATTTAAGCTGAAATCTTGATGAACCTCGTGATCAAATTTCACATCTTGGTTCGCTATATTTGCGGAGATATGATCCGAGGAAGTTAGGGTTTTTGTAGGCTCCCATATTCCATGTCAAACAGGTGACGTTGGGAAAATTGTCATAACTTTCTCACCGAGCATTGGATTCAAATTTCATAAATAGTGATAGAGAGAGTACGGATTGTAGTTTGTTGGGTATAATTTCAGGGTCGAAGGTTGCAACAATGACAAGTGGCACTTCGTACAAGTTCGCTCTATTGAACCAGGCTATAATCAGGTCATTGTGGGAGATTGGGCATAACTCTTTCTTGAAGAATCCAATCTTGATCAGACCTGTGGGGTTGGAAAGAGGACTCAGAGGGCTACCATAGGACAAAATTTCAGACCCTGGAGATCTGAAATTACATAGATACAACAGATTCAATATCGAGCTCCTAGAAGGCAAGAAAAAGCATGCATTCATGGATCACTGCAGTAAGGAACACACATCAACAGTTAAGGGTAAGTCTCCTACAACAAAGTATGCATGATTAGTGTTTACATTTGAATTTTGAGTATCATCTCTGACATATGTTTTTGCAGGACAATGTAAGTATATACAATGTCTCGGTTATATCTCTATGTCTCTATATGTCACAATTAGTTTTTCGGATGTCCTATTCTTGATACTACACATTTGATGCTACATATTCTTGATACTACACCAAGTCTGTTAAATCTATATGATGTTGTATGTTCTTGTTACTTGTCTTGTCATAGTTGATAGAATGGTCTTTGTTGTTGTACTTAGAACTTGGTCCATCACAAGTCTAGGGTCTGTCATCAATTTTTATTGTATATATCTTTAGGTCAGTTTTGGTTATAGTCTTGCATAGAGTCCAAGCCTATATCAAGAGTGAGAGTCCTTGTCTACTACTGCAACAAGTCAACAACAAAAGTGGCAAGCGCACTTCAGGTACGCATTGTAATTTTAATTTGTATTTATTCATTATTATGCACTTACATGTGTTTTGCAGGCAAAGGTAAGTTGAAGGGTATTTTGTTTTGTTTTGAGATTGGTTTCGTCAGAAAAATTTTGCATGCAGGTAGAAGAAGATTCAAGTACAACTTCAAGCAAGAATTCAAGAGCAGAAGTATCAAATCAAAGGAGGCATTGCAACGAGACATCCTTTGAAGACATGACAACCATCTGTATATTGTGAAGTATCAAGGCCAAGTGTCATTTGTAAAAGTGTCATCATTGGAAGAGTCATTATTGTAAAAGAGTTAATCAGCCTAGAGTCGAACAAGCATTATTGGGAGGTATAGGAGTCTCTATTGGGATGATGTCTTGGTTGGATTACAGGTCATAGTGTGATTGGGTGTTCGGTCAAAATCATTGTAAATCATATTGTATCCAGGATCGTTGTCCCTGGTACGGGAATCCACTCTCTTGTCTCATTTCAGTCATTAGAAGGTGGCAGGGAGGTGCTAGGCTGGTGCATGAGTCGCCTAGAGGTTGGAGCCTATGAACACTTCAGGGTGGTAGGTTGGTCTAGGATGTTGGGGCATCCATTCAGTGGAATACTGAAGAAAGCAAGGCGTTGGGACGTCCTTCCAGCGGGAGCTGGAGAAGAATGCTTTTCTATAATTCTAGGAAGTTGTTGCTTTCATTTCAGTTGGAGCTGAAGATTAAAGAATTTATTAGAAAAACATTCGGTGGTTTTTGACACGGAGGGGGTTTTCCACGTAAAATTTAAAAGTGATAATTGCTAAGGAATACTGATTCACCCCCCTCTCAGTGTTTCCAACAATTGGTATCAGAGCTTGGTTCCTTCAATAGCAGTCTAACAACTGGAAGGAGATCATGGAGTATACTAAGAATAGAGTTCCTTTGTTCAACGGAAATAGCTATGCACTTTGGAGTGGAAGAATGCAGGTTCATTTGTTGGCGCAAGGATACGAAGTATGGGAAATTGTTGACAAAGGCTTCACATTGACCCAGGATTAACAAGGTAAGAAAAATATGGTATATGAGAAAGGCTAAAGATCTTATTATCAGTGGGCTTATCGAATTTGTTTATCTTATGGTATTGAGTTGCAAAACTGCTAAAGAGGTATGGGGCAAGCTTGAAAATATATATGCAGGTGACTCAAAGGTGAAAGAAGCAAAGCTTCAAATTTTCAGGGCAAAATTTGAGCAACTGAAAATGAGGGAAGATGAAGATATTGTTGCATACTTTCAGCGTATTGATGAAACAACAAATACATTGGAAGGTTTGGGAGAACCTGTTGAAACAAAAATTGTTGTCCGAAAGATTCTCAGAACCTTGCCAGCAAAATTTAACCCTAAGGTATCTGTCTTGGAAGATAGATCGAATCTCACCAATGTCAACATAGATGAATTGCATGGAATTTTTACGGCATATGAAATGAGGGTTAAAGAAGAGGATGGCACTTCTCACTTAGAAACAACATTTTCCGCATCCAAGAAGAATAGTAAGGACAAGCAGACTTTGAAAGAAAAAAAATGCAATTGTAAGGATGAGGAAAAGGAAGAAGATGAAGAAGAATTCTCTGATAAAGAATTTGCCTACTTCACGTGGAAAATGAGAATAGGTACGGGAAAATTCAAAGGTAAGCTTCCATTAATATGTTTTGATTGTGGTGAGGTTGGGCATTTTGCAGCCAAATGTCTTGACAAAAATGAGGGTGTTACGAAAGGGAAGAAAAGTCCTAAGAAGGTCAACAAACAAGGCAAGAAGAAATGGTTTAAGAAAAGTTTCTTCTCCAAAAAAGATAGTTCCTCATTTGAAGAAGACAATGATAACGAAGAAGAATTCAACGGAAGAGTATTATTTATGGCCAAGCACAATAAACAAGAGGCACCTGACGAAGAAGGAGACGAAGAAGAAGAAATGATTGAAGTCAAATTTCAAAACGAAGTAATCTGGGTTATCAAAGAGCTCAAGGCCGAAAAGAAGCATGTAAACACTCTTGAAGAGGAATTGAAGACAGAAAGGGAATAGGTCCTTAATCTTAAAATCAATGTTGAAGAATACAAACGAATTGAAGAATCACTCACACGAAAGAAGTAAAGGAAAGCAACAAGGAGAGAGAAGCATTGGAAGTTGAAATAGTTTCTCTACGAAAGGAATTAAAAGGTGGAAAAACTCTTCAATACTATGCCAACAGTTCAAAGACTTTGGACGAACTCATCAGCAACCGACGATCATACAGTAACAACACTGGTCTTGGTTGCAAAGAAAAATACGAAAAGGAGTCAAGTCCTTCAATGACAACTAAAGAAGATGGATATGCAAAAGGGGTAGATCCCACAGCTAGATCAAGAGATCAAGACTCGCAGGAAGAACCTTGGGAGACAATTCCTCGAAGAAGATTTCCTCCTAGGTACCAACCTATCTTTTATGGTCATTGTTATTCGTGTGGGAGGTTTGGACATAGAGCTGCATAATGGTGCATGTGTGTTTGGAATGAATATAATTCGAGGAGATCCTTCAGAAATGGATATTCCGAAATTCAACATAATATCAACAAATTTGATCATTTGAGAGATGATGTCGAATGTTACAAATATAACATTTTTGGACATATGGCTAGGGATTGTGAAGTTCTAGATAGGTACAACTATTATCGGCAAAACCCTAGAAGCAAATTTGCAGGATCACGAGATAGACACCAAATGGAATCTTCTATGAATAACATCAAATTTTACAAATGCCATAACTATGGACACAACTTGTAACTGCAGGTACAAGATGGAATCAACCATGAATGAATGATCCAAATGGATCCTAGAAAACCTTCTAAGTCTTCTAAAGATAAAAACTATCGCAAAAGAAGAACTCTTAGAAATAGCGGATAACACTATCGGGAGTGAAAAAACATGAAGAGATAGTGGAAAAACATAGTGTCGGCGGTTTAAACAATGCACAGGATCTGTCGAATCTAGTCGGTCAACGGTCTAGATCCGATTGGCATATCGCAATCGGTGAAGGCAGGTGGAGGCTATCGGAGGCGACCATATAAATGTTGCGATAGCGATCAGCGGGGTCAACAAGGACCGTCGATCAAGCGCGCAGAGCAACGGCCCAGGTTAACCTGCCATATGGCATCGACAAATTACAAGGGAGCGCTTACAACGAGTCGAGGACTATGCGATGTGCGATTGTGATATATGTATCGTGTCACAATGTCGTGTCGAAGCATTACAAAGGAGAGGGGCCGATAACAAACGTGACTTGCGATAGCCGGACCTGATAAGGTTACAGATGATATTTTATACTTTGAGATCCGGAAAACAACATTTTCTTGTGTATTTCGCATTTCCGCTAAAATGAATGAAATACAAAGGAAATTTGCTGATGTGATGAAACCGGACTTGAAAGGGTTTATTAATGTAGTTATATATTATTTCAAGTCCGATATGAGCCATTTTGCAGGATTTTCAATGTTTTAATATATTTTTCAATTACAAAGGGAAACCACAGAACGAGCAAGATTTTGGGTAGGCCATAGGCGGTAAGTGGTTTTGGCCGGGCTTCGCCTGAGCCCATACACCGGCTGCCATGTGGCCAAGTGCAAAAGAGAGAAAACCACCCTTTTCGTGCGGTTAACCCCCGTACGCATGAGCGCCTGAAATGGATCTCAACCATTGGATCAAGATCACTCAGATCAACAGTGGAGAGGCGATAAGTGATATAAAGGCAGACTCGATAGGAGTATAGAGCGGATTTAAGGATATTTGAAGTCTGATAAAGGGCAGTTTGGCGATTTTTCCTGTGTTTTCAGTGTATTTCTCTGTGTAAACAGAGAATGCTATTTTTGGTGATTTCAAAGGCCCGATGGTCCCTTCCATTGCAGAACAGGTGGCCACCTTCCCTGAAGACGTTATGCCATGATTGCTGACGCTCAGAAGGGGATTCGAGTGGACAGAGGCCGGGAACCAGAGAGCTCGAGAAGGGGAAACGAACAGACAACGCCGATTGGCTTTAAAGCCACAAACTGACAGAAGACAGAGGCAGGCAGTGCTGAGACAGAGGGAAGACAGAGATAGAGAGTGAGAGAATGAGTTTGTGTACTCAGAGAGGCTTGAGGGTTTCAAGCAAAACTCCTGTTGTTTCGTATCCGTTGTGTTGAGACTCAGTTGAGCTCACATTTTGTAAAACTCTGCTCTTGAAGACATAATAGAGAGGTCACCATTGAAGGCTGGACCAGGAGACGTAGCCCAGGAGTTTTGGGTGAACTCCATATTAAATTTGTTGTGTTATGTGTGTTTGTCTATTATGTTTCTTTAATTGCTTCATTGCCTATATTATTCGCAATCTTATCGATTTGTTGCACTAAGTAATGTAGGCAAATCCATGCACATAAGTCTGTAATACCTTAATATTAGTCTATGATCTTCATTTACAGATCAATGAATATCTTGACGATGAGAAATGGATATTCCAGAACCCAGCATAATATCAACAAATTTGATCATTTGAGAGATGATGTTGAATGTTACAAATGTAACAATTTTGGACATATGGCTAGGGATTGTGAAGTTCTAGACAGGTAGAACTATTTTCGACAAAACCCTAGAAGCAAATTTGCAGGATCACGAGATAGACACCAAACGAATCTTCTATGAATAACATAGAATTTTACAAATGTCATAATTATGGACACAGCTCGTAACTACAGGTACAAGATGGAATCAACAATGAATGAAAAGCTTGATGACAAGAATAAGAAGGTTTGGAAAGGAAACAAGTACATGATGAACAAGTACAAGATGAGCAAGAAAAGCAAGAAGGCAATAAGGTCCCAACATGTTAAAATTGCCAACTAGGGCCAAAATCCATGTGGGTCATCTTATTTATGGCAGCTAATATTTTTCTCGGTTCCCTCTCATCGAGAGGTGTAGGATTGATCTAAAAATCATCGGATTCCAATAAGTATTCATGGAGTTATGAATTTATTTCCGTTATAAGACAATTTGTCAAGGTCGGCCAGCTACCAAATAAATGCTCAACGTTTTAGTATAAATAGAGGCAGCCTTCAAGTCATTTCAACACACTTGGGATCTCTTCCTCTCTCTACTTGTCTTTGGGTTTCAGTAGGAGGAGAGATCCTAAGGAATAACGTTGCCTTGATCCAGAGGGCAGAAAGTCGGAATTGCCGAAAAAGCTAGAGAAGACGGAAAAGCTAAAACTGCTGGAACTGCTGGAAAAGTCGGAAAAGCTAGAACTGCCGGAAAAGTTGGAACTGCCGGAAAAGCCGGACATGCCAGAAAAGCCTGAAAAGCTGGAACTCCCGGAAAAGCCAGAAAAGATGGAAATGCCGGAAAAGCCAGAACTGCTAGAAAAGCTGGAAAAGCCGAAAAAGCCGGAAATGCCGGAATTGTTGGAACCGCTGGAAAAGCCGGAACTACTAGAACTACCAGAAAAGATGGAACTGCCAGAAACGCCGGAACTGTTGGGACTGCTGGAACTGCCAGAACAGCTGGAACTATCGAGACTACCGGAAAAGCCAGAACTGCTGGAAAAGCTAGAACTGCTGGAAATGCCGGAAAAGTCGAAAATGCCAGAAAAGTCGGAACTGCCAGAAAAGCCGGAAAAGCTGGAACTGCCAGAAAAGCCAGAACTGTTGGAAAAGCTAGAAAAGCAGGAAAAGCTGGAACTGTTGGAAAAGCCAGAAAAGATGGAAAAGCCAGAATTGCCGGAAAAGCCAAAATTGCCAGAAAAGCCGGAAATGCCAGAAAATCCGGAAAAGCCAGAACTGCTAGAAATGCCGGAAAAGTCGGAACTACCTGAAAAGCTGGAAAAGCCAGAGAAGCCGGAATTGCCGGAAAAGCCGGAAATGCCAGGAACAACTGGAACTGCTGGGAATTGCCGAAACAGCCGGAGCATCTGTCAACGAAGGAGAGCAGTATGCAAGGGACAACTAACTAACATTGGGACAGTTGTATGGTACTTAGCAACAAATACACCAAGCATGCAATGTTATAGCTAGCATGCAAGGGACAACTAGCTTGCAACAACAAGCATGCTAAGGACAACAAACATGCTAGGGACAACAAGCAAGTAAGGGACGAGAAGCAAGCAAGGTGTAGCCAACACATAGGTCAGGATGGCAACATTGTGCAGCAATGGCACATAATGCAGTACAGTGATGGGTACAGTCATGATTGATGAAGCGTGATGAGATACAGCATAGTGATGATGGGTGCAGCGCAATGTGGTGCAACATGATGACGAAATGCAGCACAACGATAGGTGAAGGAGTCACCTTGGAGAATTAGTTGAAGCAGCATGTCTTCCACTGATCTCATGTATCATCTTCTTAGAGATGATCTATGCTATTATCTAGATAAGTCAAAGTGTTGACTTCTGTTGTAAACGTACTCTCTCTCTCTCTCTCTCTCTCTGTTGAACTATTGAAGAACATATGAGAAGAATTGGTCAAGGGTTTCCCCACATTGGGGTTTGTCCCTGCCTAGTGCCACATCTTGTGTTCTCTTGTCTTGGCTTGTCTTCTGCGATTTATGTTTATGTTCTATCGGAAGTTTACTTTAGTGCTGATGTGATTGCTAATCTGGAAAAGATATGGAGCTAACTGTGAAAATTGAAATAAATTCCTCTAAGCATAGAACATACCTAAAATTAACATGGTATTAGAGGTGAGGTGAAGACAATGCCCAAGCAAGAGTGAAAGAGCAATCGCTGAAGATAGTTGGGAAAGGATAAAAGGATTAGTAGATTCCTCATCCCTCTTCAAATTCACCAAGGGTGAAGTCGAGGTAGAGAATATTATCAGAATGGCGCAGCGGAATATGGCCTACCTAAGATCACTTCATTGGAAGACCAGATCTCAGGGTGGAAGGAAAGGTAGATAACTATTTTGGTCATTATGCGAAGGAGTGTCCGAATGGCAGGGAAACATCACTTGATGATGATAACCATCATTCGAGGGACATCTTCAATGATCAAAGGAATGACAAGTAATGCAGGTCATCAAGGAAATGGCTGACTCTTCATAGAAAGCAAGGAACCCCATGTATGAAGAATCAAATGTTGTTTCTGATAAGATAAATAAGCGTTATCTTGTATTGGTCCTCTCCTTCAGATTCTTTGGGAATTTGGCTTATAGATTGTAGTGCTTTAAGGCACTTCATCAAATAGATGGGTGCACTCTCTAATTTGGTAGAGTTGGAAACGATCGTGGGATTATACTTGGAGCCGATGCCACCTATCTCGGAAAGGGTGTAGGGAATGTTAACTCTCAATTAAATAAGGGTAACTCGATTCATTTATAGAATCTCTTTTATGTACCTGATCGCAAGAAGAACCTGGTGTCCATCTCGGAAATGGAAGTCAAAGGTTTCAAGGTGGCATTCATCGATGGAAAGGTACATGTTAAAAAATATAATTTTCAAAGATGCCTTTTCTCATGGGTTCAGGGTTGGCAATTTGTATAAAGTTGCAGGATGGTCCATTGGGGATCATGTCAATTGACATATCACATCTATAACACCGGAGGTCTACCTATGGGGCCCTACCTGATGTGAGTCAAATGGTGATAGGGATGTCTGAATTCAAGTAGAGCATGAAGGTACATTTCTGAGATGTACCGAAGGAAAATCTTATAAGGGGACCATTCCCCTCATGCAACAGGTCCATAGGTTTGGAACGACCTGAGGAGTTTGAGATTCATGATCGGGAATCTCATGTATATAGGTGGAAGAAAGCTTTCTATGGCTTGAAGCAAAACACCTCGGGTGTAGTATGAGAGGATTGATAGCTATTTGATGAAGCTGAGACTCACTAGGAGTGAAACCGATCCAAACCATTACCCAAAGGTTGTGGATGATAGATCTCTCGTACCGGCACGTTATGAGGACGACCTATTTTTGACAGGTGTAGACCCTCTCATTTGCAGAAGTAAGAGGGAGTTGGATTCCAAATGTGGAATGATAAACTGCAAGCCTGTGACTACCTCGAGGATCTTAACTTTTAGAAGGTATATGGTAGTGATGTCAGACGAGATTTGGGAAATGCCTTTGAGTTTCATAAACTCATTCGCGTTGATGTTCTTGGTGAACTTCTGTCCGGACATACGTTTTGCAGTTAGCATGGTGAGCTCATATTTGGTTGAGCTTCACTGGATTGGTGCCAAGAATCTTCTGAGATATCTTTGGGGCACAATCTCTTATGGATTGAGATACATTGCCGGAAATATGAAACTGCATGATTATTTGAATGCTGACTCGGCAGGCAGTGTGAAGTATCACTAGAGCACTTCTCAGTGCTGGTTCTCTTTGGATTCTGCTTCGATATCATGGATAAGCAGGAAGCAGAAGTCGGTTGCTATAAGCACCGCTAAGACCGAATACATAGTTACAAGTATGATCTCATGTGAAGCTGCATGGTTGCAGATGCTCTTAAGTGAGCTGTTTGTACACATGATGAATACCACTGTGATTCTCTGTGACAACCAGAGGGGGGATTCGATTATTGAGGAATCTCGTATTCGATGATTGCTCCAGCAGATAGACATCAGATACTACCTTATCTATGATATGGTATGTCGATGAGCGAGGAGGCTCCATCACATTGAGACTGATGTACATGTCACAAACATTTTGTCAAAGCCCCGAGGAAAGGTCAAATTTGTGACTTTCCCGAACGACTTGGAGTCGTTGAGAGACCTTATAAGGGTCCTGCATGTTGCATGCATTGAGCTTTGGGAGCTTTGGGGGGCTTGGGTACTTACTGGAGACACATACGAACACAGGGCGACTCAACCTCCCCTGGTGGTGCGCTATGAACAGGATGATTAGTTCTTTTGTGGGCTGGGATGATTAGTTCTCTTGTGGGCCGGGATGATTAGTTCTCCCGTGGCAACTGTGGAACAAGATGATTAGTTCTCCTATGGGCCAGGATGATTTGTTCTCTGTGGCGACTGTGGAATAGGATGATTAGTTCTCCCGTGGGCCAGGATGATTTGTTCTTTGTGGCGATTGTGGAACAGGATGATTAGTTCTCCTGTGGGCCAGGATGATTAGTTCTCCTATTGAGGCATCCTACCCATCCAGTCTTGGACTCATGGGAAGTACCTCTCATCTGATCAATGAGCGAGGAAATGAGGATAGGGACAATAGTAGTACTATCGATGGACGCATCGTTGTATCTACCATACTCCCTATGCTACGATGACCTCCATTGATCTAGGATCAATGAAACTGATCTGTGATCAGTATGAGTGGTTTGAGACACTCTCTTGTGACATTGATTTGAGATCAATGAAACTGATTTGGGCTCAGTATGAGTGGTTTGAGACTCGTGTGACATTGATCTGGGATCAATATGAATGGTTTGAGACACTTTCTTGTGACATTGATCTGGGATGACTATGAGTGGCTTGAGACACTCTCCTGTGATATTGATCTGGGATCAATAAAACTGACTTCGAGTTAGTAAGAGTGATGTGACACACTCTCTTCAGATGAAATTGACTTCGGGTCAGTAGAGAATGGTATGAGACATTCTTGATCAATTCTTCTTCTTCATGGTTTAGCAGAGCAGAGCTCAACGTAGAGCAGAGCAATGCAGGGCAGTGATGGCAGAAATAGTACAGTCAGACATATGGATCAACGGATGGTGTTCTCCCTAGTTGAGAGGGAGTGTTAAAATTGGCAACTAGGGCCAAACTCCATGTGGATCATCTTATTTATGGCAGCTAATATTTTTCTTGCATCCCTCTCATCAGGAGGTGTAGGATTGATCTAAGGATCATCCGATTCTAATAAGTATTCATGGAGTTATGAATTTATTTGCGTTATAAGATAGTTCGTCAAGGTCGACCAACAACCAAATAAATGCTCAACGTTTTAGTATAAATAGAGGTGGCCTTCAAGTCATTTCAACACACTTGGGACTCTCTACTTGTCTTTGGTTTTTAGTAGGAGGAGAGATCCTAAGGAATAACGTTGCCCTGATTCAGAGGGCAGAAAGCCAGAACTGTCAGAAAACCCGGAAAACCCGGAACTGCCGGAAAAGTCGGAAAAGACGGAAAAGCCGGAAATGTCGGAAAAGCCGGAAATGTCGGAAAAGCTGGAAATGCCGGAAAAGCCGGAAATGTTAGAAAAGTCGGAACTGCCAGAAAATCCGGAAAAGCCAGAACTGCCGGAAAAGTCGGAACTGCCGGAAAAGCCAGAACTGTTGGAAAAGCCGAAAATGCCGAAACTGCCAGAAAAGCTGGAAAAGCCGGAAATGCTGGAACTGCCAGAATTGTCGGAAAAGTCGAAAATTTTGGAACTTCCAGAACTGTCGGGATTGTTGGAACTACCAGAAAAGCCGGAAAAGCTGGAAACGCCGGAACTGTCGGAAAAGCTGGAAAAGTCGGAAAAGTCAGAACTGTCGGAAAAGCCAGAACTGCTGAGAATGTCGGAACTGCTAGAAAAGCCGGAACTGCCGGAACTGCTAGAAAAGCCAGAATTGTCGGAATTGCCAGAAAAGCCAGAAAAGACGGAACTGCCGGAAAAGTCAGAAATGTCGGAAATGCCAGAACTGCTAGAAAAGCTGAAACTGCCCGAAAAGCCAGAAAAGCCGGAAAGTCAGAACAACTAGAAAAGCTGGAAATGTCGGAAAAGCCGGAACTGCCCAGAAAGCTGGAAAAGCTAGAAATGCCGGAACTGTCGGAGCTGTCGGAAAAACCGAAACTGTCGGAAAAGCTGGAACTGTCAGGATTGTCGGAACTGTCGGGAACAACTGGATTTGTCGAAACTACTGGGAACAGTCGAAACTGCCGGGAACTGCCGAAACAGCCGGAGCATCTGTCTTTGAAGGAGAGCAGCATGCAAGGGATAGCTAACTAACATTGGGACGGTTGTATGGTACTTAGCAGCAAATACACCAACCATGCAATGTTACAGCTAGCATGCAAGGGACAACTACCATGCAAGAAAAAGCATGCTAAGGACAATAAGCATGCTAGGAACAACAAGCAAGCAAGGGACAACAAGCAAGCAAGGTGTAGCCAACACATAGGTCAGGATGGCAACATTGTGTAGCAATGGCACATAATGCAATACAGTGATGGGTACAGTCATGATTAATGAAGCGTGATGAGATGCAACATAGTGATGATGGGTTTAGCATGGTGCAGCGCGGTGAGGTGTAGCATGATGATGAAGTGCAACACAACGATAGGTGGAGTCACCTTGGAGAATTATTTGAAGCAGCATGTCTTCCACTGATCTCATGTATCATCTTCTTAGAGATGATCTATTCTCTTATCTAGATAAGTCAAAATGTTGACTTTTGTTGTAAACGTACTATCTCTCTCTCTCTCTGCTGAACTATTGAAGAACATATAAGAAGAATTGATCAAGGGTTTCCCCACATTGGGGTTTGTCCTTGGCTAGCACCACATCTTGTGTTCTCGTCTTGGATTGTCTTCTGCGATTTATGTTTATGTTCTATCTGCAGTTTACTTTAATGCTGATGTGATTGCTAATCTGGAAAAGATATGGAGCTAATTGTAAAAATTGAAATAAATTGCTCTAAGCATAGAACATTCCTAAAATTAACACAACAACTATGCTTGCACAATTTGTAATGGATTGTGAGGAATCAACAGTTGCTTCGATTAATGACTTGAGTCAAGACAATCCGTTAAATGACACACTATTCTGAACAATTTAGCCTATTGACTCCTATAAATTTGAAGATGAGGAGTCTATGCAACAGTATATGACACAAGTCTACGATTGTCAGAGAGGTAGTTTGAACAAGATGGCAGTTTCATTACATGTTCAAGGGGAGAAGAATAGTGGAAGTATTACAGATTCAAGAAAGGAAGCACTGACAACAATCTCTATGTGAAAGTAGATCAAGATAACCTAACGATTATCAAGGTATATGTGGATGATATTATCTTTGGAAGCAATGATGACAGATTAAGTAAAGACTTTTCCACAAAAATGCAAAGTGAGTTTTAAATGTCTATGCTTGGCGAGTTGACATGCTTTTTGGGGCTTCAGATTTCTCAGCAGGATAAAGGAATATTCATATATCAAACCAAGTACATCAAGGAAATGCTCAAAAAATTCCAGATGGAAGATTGCAAGCCAGTCCTGACTCCTTACCCCCATGATAACAGGTTGCATGTTAAGCTTAGATTCGTCAAAGGATGTGGACCAAAGGTTGTATAGATCCATGATTGGTAGTCTCCTATATGTGACAGCCTCCCGACCGGATGTGATGCAGGTAGTTGGACAAGTAGCAAGATTCCAAGCAACACCAAAAGAATCTCATATTATTGCCGTCAAAAGAATTCTTCGATATCTTAAGGGCACAGTGGAATATGGTCTATGGCATCCCAAAGGAAATGATCTGGTTATCCAAGCTTATACAGACGCAGATTGGGCAGGAAGTTTTGATGATCGTAAGAGTACCAGTGGAGCAACATTCCATTTAGGTGGTTGTCTTGTCCATTGGTTAAGTAAAAAGCAATCTTCAATCTCATTATCCACAGCAGAAGCAGAATATATTGCGGTAGTAGCTTGTTGTACACAAGTTCTCTGGATGAAGCAAACTTTGCAAGATCTTCAAGTAAAGTTTGATGAGCCTATTCCCATCTTTTGTGATGACACCAACGCCATCAGTATCTCCAAGAATCCTGTGATGCATTCCAAAACGAAGCACATTCTAATTAAATATCATTTCATTAGAGAGCAAGTCGCCGAAAAGAATATCAAGCTTGAATATGTTGGCACAAAGGAACAAATTGCTGACATCTTTACCAAACCATTACCTTGTGAAGCATTTGAGTATCTTTGCCAAAGGCTTGGGATTCTCCCAAGTTCTCATTAGAATCTGTCTCTTATCTAACTAAGTAGAAAGGGGGAGTGGAGGTGTGTATAGGTCTGCAGGATGACAGTTTGTTAAGGGGAGTTACCCTTTGCCATTGATGACAACGGGGGAGAGAAGGCAGTAGGAAGAGGTGTCATGATCGCAGGGGGAGTACTTGTGTTTCCATCAATGCCAAAGGGGGAGATTGTTGATCAGTGGTTTTCATTGATGTCAACCCAAGCAGCACCAAGGGCTACCCCGATTTTGTATGGGCATTTTGACTTAACAAGTTACTCTATTATGACTCATGAGTCAAGGATCTTCTAGATGGATTCTACATGTCGAGATGTTTCTGTTGATATATGGCACGCCAAGTAATTCTTCACGGTTTGAGAGATATTCATGTTTGAAGTTAGTAACCCCAGTTGGTGGGCTAAAACCCTATGGGGTTTTGGCATGGCCCTCATAATTGGTTGTGGTCATTGAATAGTCAATAATTAATAATGTTTTTTTTTGCTCCTAAAATCCCTCCAACGTTCACTTGTTGAGGACCCTCTCAACTCAAGACATTCATATAAATCATGACCCTCATATCCTCCTCTAGTAGGGATTTTGTGGCTTCAAATAGGTCATCATGGTATTTTCTCTATACATTTTTTTTTGTGAAGCTTCAGAAGCTGAAATTAAAACCCATTTGAGCTGAAATCTTGATAAATGTTGTGACTAAATTTCAAATCTTTATTCACTATACTTGCGGAGATATGATCTGAGGAAGTTAGGGTTTTTGCAGGCTCCCGAATTCCATGTCAAATAGGTGACGTTGGGAAAATCGTCATAACTCTCTCTAAAAATTGGATTCAAATTTCATAAATAGCGATAGAAAGAGGACGGACTGTAGTTTGTTGGGTATCATTTTCAGGGCCGAAGGTCGCAACAGTGGCACGTGGCACTTTGTACAAGTTCGCTCTACTGAGCCTGGCTATAATCATGTCATCGTGGAGATTGGGCATAACTCTTTCTTGGAGAATCCAATCTGATCAGATCCCTGGGGTTGGAAAGTGGACTCAGAGGGCTACCATAGGACGAAATTTCAGACCCTGGAGATCAGAAATTACATAAATACAACAGATTCAATATCGAGCTCCTAGAAGGCAAGAAAAAGCATGCATTCAAGGATCACTACAGTAAGGACCACACATCAACAGTGAAGGGTAAGTCTCCTACAACAAGGTATGTATGATTAGTGTTTACATTTGAATTTTGAGTATCATCTTTGACATATGTTTTTGCAGGATAACGTAAGTATATACAGTGTCTCGACTATATCTCTATGTCTCTATATGTCACAATTAGTTTTTCAGATGTCCTATTCTTGATACTACACATTTGATGCTACATATTCTTGATGCTACACCAAGTCTGCTAAATCTGTATGATGTTGTAAGTTCATGTTACTTTTCTTGTTATAGTTGATAGAATGGTCTTTGTTGTTGTACTTAGAACATGGTCCATCACAAGTCTAGGGTCTGTGATTAGTTTTTATTGTATATATCTTTAGGTCAGTTTTGGATATAGTCTTGCATAGAGTCCAGGCATATATCAAGAGTGGGAATCTTTGTTTATTGTTGCAACAAGTTAACAACAAAAGTGACAAGCACACTTAAGGTACGCATTGTAATTTTAATTTGTATTTATTCATTTTTATGCACTTACATGTGTTTTGCAGGCAGAGGTAAGTTGCAGGGTTTTTTGTTTTGTTTTTGGATTGGTTTCGTCGGGCAACATTTGCATGTAGGTAGAAGAAGATTCAAGTACAACTTCAAGCAAGAATTCAAGAGCAGAAGTATCAAATCAAATGAAGCATTGCAACAGGACATCCTTTGAAGACATGACAACCATTCGTATATTGTGAAGAAGTGTCAAGGCCAAGAGTCATCATTGTAAAGTTGTAAAAGAGTCATTTGTAAAAGTGTCATCATTGGAAGAGTCATTATTGTAAAAGAGTCAATCTGCCTAGAGTCGAAAACGCATTATTGGGAGGTATAGGAGTCTCTGTTGGGATGATGTCTTGGTTATGTTGCAGGTCATAGTGTGATTGGGTGTTCGATCAAAATCATTATAAATCATATTGTATCATGGATCGTTGTCCTTGGTATGGGAATCCACATTCTTGTCTCATTTCAGTCATATAGGGTGGCAAGGAGGTGTTAGGCTGGTGCATGAAGTCGCTTACAGGTTGGAGCCTATGAACACTTCAGTGTGGTAGGTTGGTCTAGGATGTTTGGGCATCCATTCAGTTGACTATTGAAGAAACTAGGGCATTGGGGTGCCCTTCTAGTGGGAGCTGGAGAAGAATGTTTTTCTATAATTCTAGGAAGTTGTTGCTTTCATTTCAGTTGGGGTTGAAGATTAAAGAATTTATTAGAAAAGAGTCTGGTGGTTTTGACCCGGAGGGGGTTTTGCACCTAAAATTCTTGTGTCTACTGTGTTCTTTTATTTACTGTTATTACTGCATAAAAATTAATAATAATTGAAGATTAACTAATGCTTTGAAAAGATTCAAAAGTGATAATTTCTTAGGAATACTGATTCACCCCGCCTCTCAGTATTTCCAACACGAAGTAGATTCAAAAGGTCAGCGCAGAGACTAGCAGCAGTCAGGCTTCAACATTCACGTGGTATCATACTGAACACAATTAGTTCATTATTTTGGGATGTTTTTTTGTTGTTGATGGAGTAGCAACAATAGTTTGCAGTGTAGTGGTAGTGGGCAGTGGCAATGCTAGCAGCAACACAGATGCAACACTTAAGAGGGAGTTGTAGTACAAATGTAGTGTTGACAATTGCAGTGTTCGCAGGAGCAACGCAATAGTTGGTGGACAGCATGTCATACATCAACAACGCAGAGGACAATGTTATGAAGTCAGGGTGATGCTTCAGTGGGAGGCATTGCTAGAGCACATTCCTCGCTAAGAGAGAGTGTTGATTTCTGGTAGCATCGGATGTGGTCTAAGACTCAAAATTCGCAGGGAGGCTTAGACACATGCATTGTCCAATACCCATAAATCGTTTTGGGAAATTCCACCCGGAGACAGTTTTATTAAAATAATTAATTATTTTTAATGGGGCCCTAAGTCTAAACTTAGGAAAATAAAATAATTAAAGGGTATTAATATAAACTGTGGGTGAAACTTTCAGAAGAAGGTGGAGATCAAGTCAATATGATCGTAGCCATTGATTAGTATCTAATCTGGGCTGTTGATTGATCAACGAGAGGATTATAAGAGGAGGCTTGATGGGCACTTGGAGAATACACCAAGTGAGTTTATAAGATCGAATTTCTGAAGCAGAGCAGCTGCTGGAGAGAGATTCGAAGTGAGCTTTTGCAGTGAGGGGTAGTGAGTATTTGGAAGAAGGAAGTTTTCCTGTGCCGGAGAGTACGAGGTAGAGAGAGGGCTAAACGATGTCCAAAGAGAGGCATATGCTGGCCCATGTAGAGCTGACACAGTGGCAGCGCAATCCTTAGAGGGAGATCAAATTCTTGCTAAGGAAATCGAGTTTCAGTAGCTGCAAGCTGGGGTGTGAGACCAGGGGGCAGAGATTCAGATTTTCCAGCCAGCAGAGGGTCCAAAGAAGGAGTAGTGTGATACCTAGCATGGCTGATGTAGGAACTGCGTGGGAGTGACGCAATTCTATTCGTAGGGTACGCAGAGTCTCCAGTTCAGCGTGATCAGACTCAGATTCTCCCATTGACAGCGTGAGAACACTTCCCCATTCATTTTGTCTAGTTTCTCTCTGTATCAGATTGCTAGTTGAGCATCCAAGAATTCTACTCAGATTTAGTACTGCATAATAATAAAACCCTTAGATCTGCTGCTTCGGTTTTCCCACATTGGGTTTTTTCGGGGACATTTGTCCAAAAATAACGGTGTTATTGTGTTGTATTTTCTTTCTTGCTCAGTGTCTTGTTTCCTTATATAAATTTAATTAAGTGAAGGCTGCAGTGTATGTATTTCAATATTTGCCATAGGAAACTACAAATAACTTGTTTATGTAAATTTAACAAGTAGGAGAAATATCATCAGTTGCTGCAGTAGTGATTCTTGTTTAGGAATTTTCACAATAAGGACAAGTTGCAGACCTTAAAAGAAGTCTAAATTGAGCATAAAAAAGGTCATGATTGCAAGCCGAATTCACAAGTAGAAGAGTCGAAGCAAAGCAAAGAAAACAAGCCTGCAAATTTTTCCCTAATTCTCTCACATTGTGAAACAACAGTCATTGCAAGAGGCCATGAATTGCAAGCCAAAATTATAGTCAAAATTGCAGGTCCAAAATTTTGGGTCGAAGGAGAAATTGTAGTTGCATCAAAAGCTAAATTGACTTGGGTTGACTTTGCAAGAAGGAAAGCTCTTCAAAGAGAAGTTTGACTTTGTTGTTCAATAATTGTCATTGCTGAAATATAAGATCCATTGATGGAAATAGGATGTTGCACTATTGGAGGATTATAATTGATAAAAAACTTGATGACATATATCACATCGACATTATATCATCTCGACGTTTTTATTGTGTGTCACCACTCAAAACTCCAATCTCTAACTTCGATCTCCGACTTCGATCTCCGATCTCCGACACCGATCTTCGATATGCGATATGAACCTCCGACCTCCAATATGCGATATGGACCTCTGATCTATGATATGTGATATGGACCTCGGATCTGCGATCTGCAATCCAATCTCTGATCTCCGATTTCTGATTTGCTCAGACTTTCGATATGCGGACCCGACATGATTTAAGTTAACGATTTAATTATTAAATCGCATCTGCCACTTATCAGAACTTTGGCATGTGCACAACCTAAAAATCCCTGATATCCATGTGGTCCCGATGTATGGGAGTAAATTGATGATGTGGCATGTGGGACCTCCCGAAATCCATTATAATATGGTTTCACATTGTTTAAATTCATTTGATTAAAAGCTATTGCCCCTCCTATCTTGCTATTATAATATGGTTTCTGTAGCAATGAAACTATGTTATATTTGGTCGATTATTAACAAACACCCCCTTCGACAATTATTCAATATATTTTCAATGTGCCACTTCATGCACAAGTCAGCCTCTCCTCTAATGAATGTGTCTTTTCGTTTATTGGTAAAACTCGTATAAACACAAGTCAAATACTTCATTTCAATCATTGATCTTGGTCATCTATTCTAGAGAATAAGATACAGTTCACAACTCCTGAACTTTATAGCACCGAGGAAAGGAAGCTTAATGCCGAGAAGAAGGAGCAAATTTTGATTGGGTTAAAAATTGATGAAACAAAATATCTCGGACCTGTGGACAGGAGTGTGGAAAGTTATCTGTGGAAGCTCGGACTTTGAAAGGCTCAGACCTGTAGCTTAAAGGCTCAAAGTTACGTTCACTTGTGGAACTCAGACTACACATCGGATCTGTGATACTTTAAGGACAATCACCTGTGGCTCACAGTTCGGATTTGTAGCTTAAATACCATTCAGATTAGTGGCTTACACAATTCTGACCTGTGGAACTGTGGCACACATAAGCTTGGAACTGTGGTGACTCGATCGATGGAGGTTTGGACCAATTATAGCTCGGACCTGTAGCAGACTTATTTGTGACACTTCAAACTTGAAACCTTTGCGCACTCTTGAATAGTGAAGAACTCGTGGCTTTGAATAGTGAAGATTTTGGAGGCTTGAACAATGATGAACTTAGAGGATTGAATAGGGAAGAACTTAAAGCTTTGGATAGTGAAGAACACTCCTATTCGAATCTTGGACAGTGGACAAAACTAGGAGTTTGTGGCAATCCTATGGTGCGACTATTTGACTATTGAAGGAAGTCTTGAAATTTTTGAAAGTAAGTCATTTATACATTCTAAGTTGAAAATTGGAGGGTTGTTGCCCTAGAGGTTGGAGCCTCTAGAAACAAGGTTGGAGCCTTGAGAAGGATATGGTTGGAGCCCTAGAGGTTGGAGCCTTGAGAAGGATATGGTTGGAGCCCTAGAGGTTGGAGCCTCACAAAAGTTCAAGTTGGTGGTTGGCAACAGGTTGGAGCCTGGAGGATTGAAGGGTTGGTGCCCTCAAACATCATTGTACTCAAATTTTTGTAAAAGAGGATTTGTGTCCTCACTTGTTTATAATAAAATCCTTATTATTTATTTTTCTGATTATAATTGTGAAGAATCTTAACTGGTAAACATAACATTTGAAAATAAATACTGATTCACCCCCCTCTCAGTACTTCCAATAGACTTGGTCTTGGAGGGGGCTTGGTCAAGGGTCATAGGTCTTGGAATTCATCAATTGATGTTCTATAAGAAGAGAAGAATTCTTGTGGGTTTTCCTCTTAAGAGGAGAGGTTTTGGCCTTGGCTAGTCCCCTACATCTTGTGTCCTATTGTCTCATTGATTTTTATTGATTGGTAGTTGTTTGATAATAGAGAACACTAATAATAATCAAGTGAAAGAAGAAGCTAATCAAATTAAATAAAAATACATTACAAGAAGTTATCTGAGTAAGAGAAATCACCTAATTGGTTGCCCCTAGATTTTTCAACATGGTGTCAAAGTAAGGTGACAAGACAAGGGAAGGCAACTTGAAGAAGGATCATCAAAAGGAGTATCAAGATAATCAAGGATTCAAGACATCAAAAAAGGACACATAAGGGTTGAGTACAAGGATATCATCAAGGACTAAGAAGCATTGAGGACGATTACTCATCTCTTCACAAGAATCATACCATCTAGAAGCAATATCGAGAAAAACATCTCAGGAAGAAGACCTCAAAACCCTAGCTCATTCAAAGAAAGGTTCTACACTAGAAGCAATCTTGGGAACTTCACACAATCATCATCACAAGGAGAAGAAGACCTTAAGAACCCTACCTCCACTGAAAGAAAGGACTACACATTTGAAGCATCTTGAAGTCTCCATATTCTACACTTCTACCTCCTAAGGAAGCAAGAAGAAACATTGCCACTATGTTGCAGGAAACGTGGTATAGAGGTTCGTTTCCGTACGGAAACGGGTACGAAACGCGGAAACGCGTTTTTGGCCGTACTGCCACGTTTCTCGAAACGGAAACATGGCCAGTATGGCCGAAAACACGTTTCAGGGCCGTACAACCCACATTTCCTCATTAACTTGTGTTTTTTCAATTTTTTTTTAATTTACTTTTAGGGTATGTTAGTGACTTCTTATTGCTTCTAGATGCTTGTCTAAAGTTATAAAAGTGAATTTTTGCCCTAGTGTTGATATGCAGTTCATGGTAATGTTAAATTCTTAAAGTAAAAGTGATATTCTCCTTTATTTTTCATTTTCATCCTTTACTTAAATTTTTAACATTACCATGAAATGACTCAGGATGTTTGAGAGTGGTTTCGCCCTCATTGGATTTCATATGGAGAAAGTAGAATTTTAGATTTCACTCAAAATCCAGCAGACTTACTTGTTTTTCAGGATTTCAGGATTGGAGGGATTGCAATGTTTCTGTTGGATTTTATCATGTAATAGGGTATGGAACTTGTATTTAATCAAGCGAACCAAGCCCTCTATGCAAGGGAAACTCCCAATAATCAAGATCATGTAGGGTACTAGGGTATGAAACGTGTATTTAATCAAGAGCACTAAGGTTGTTCAACTATGTAGGAGGAGACTTCCAATACAACAATGGTCCTTCTAAAGAATGGGATGTAGATGCAGAGAATCATGATTTGGATCTCTCTCTTGCATCCTTATAGTCTTTATTGTACTTGCAGCCTCATATATTAATATAAATAAAGGTTGATTTTGAGATTTGGATATATAATAAAGGTTTCTTTTGGATATTCCGATATTTTTATTTTCATTATGTGATCATTCATGAGTAAATGTGATGTAAATTAAATCTTAATGTTTAAATGTAATAAATTATAATGTATCATTTATGCTTTATTATTGCACATCTATATATATATATATATATATATTCGTGTTTCCCCGTTTCCAAAATTTGTGGAGGTCGCGTTTCGTATCATTTCCCGTTTCGGAAACTCGTACCCATTTCCCTGTTTCGTGCAACCTAAAGAATACCTCTCATAATAATAATAATTATTTTTGGCCTTTATGTAGGCCCCAAAAGACAAGTTGGCCCCACCATGTGAATGGGTGTGACTGGTGGTCAAAACCCACCTTGTTTGACCACCATAAATATTAATTTGACCTTCATCTTTGGATCTCTCTCTTGCAGCCTTATAGTCTTTATTGTACTTGCAGCCTCATATATTAATATAAATAAAGGCTGATTTTGAGATTTGGATATATAATAAAGGTTGCTTTTGGATATTCAGATATTTTTATTTTCATTATGTGATCATTCATGAGTAAATGTGATGTAAATTAAATCTTAATGTTTAAATGTAATAAATTATAATGTATCATTTATGCTTTATTATTGCACATATCTATATATATATATTCGTGTTTCCCCGTTTCCAAAATTTGGGGAGGTCGCGTTTCGTATCGCTTCCCATTTCGGAAACTCGTACCCATTTCCCTGTTTCGTGCAACCTAGAGAATACCTCTCTCGCTAAGAGGGAGTGTTGATTTTTTGTAGCATCGGGAGGTATTCATAATAATAATAATTATTTTTGGCCTTTATGTAGGCCCCAAAAGACAAGTTGGCCCCACCATGTGAATGGGTGTGACTGGTGGTCAAAACACACCTTGTTTGACCACCATAAATATTAATTTGACCTTCATCTTTGGACAATTCAGATCACTCACAATCTTATATAATTCTGTTCACATGTGCAAGGAGGAGGAGAATTTCTGAGGTTTGACAAAGACATTGAAGCTGCTCGTTGACCATCTTTGACTTGCCTGTTTTGACTGAGATTTGAACTACTATTTGGCTTCTGTTTGACTAATTCTGGACGAGTTTGACTGAAGAAGAAGGCTGCTGCATTGCCACACAAGTTTGGACCTGTTTGACCGAGTTTTTCTGGCTGCTGTTTGACCATGGAAGGGAGAGTGTTTTGACTGCAGGAATCTCTTATTTTGATTGAGTTCTGGGCACTTTAACTGCAGTTGACCTCAGGCTGAATTTCAGCCCTTTGACCAGCTGACCTCACACCAAATTTTGGTGTCTTTGACCAGAATTGACTAACATGCCTTCTGGAGGATTTTAATCAGCATTTGATAAGATTTGACTGGTATTTTGAATTTGGATTGGGCACGCATTTCTAGAAAGATTCTGATTTGTACTTTTGAAGAATTAATTCTCCTAAGAAGAAAAGCTGTTGGGTTTTTCCTCCAAGTGGGTTTTTTCAGGGTAAATTTGCTGTTTCTATTGTCCTTGGCTGTTGCTTATTTATCCTACTGTTATTGTATTGCTGTTAAAGATTTTCCAAGTATAATTGCTTAATGATAGATACAATATAGGACAAGTTAAACTGTTAAATCATTGGAAGTGATTATCAAAAAGATCAGATTCTATTGTGTGCTATTGTAGAAACGCAACAACAGACACCATCCTTTGTCTTCTGCATATATTTTATATTCTATGCCCACTAGATATTATTAGTTTCTCAGTTCTTGCAAAAAGGGGCATAGATAGTTCTCGCAAAAATTGCAGAATGGAAATTACATAGTACATACAGAATGATATCCCAAACAACATAAATATAGCGTTCAGAATGTCATGATAACAATGTTATCTGAGTGTTATTTATAATATCTAATTTCCTGCTTGATCGGTTTAATTCTCAGAAATTGTATGTGAACTCTTCTTAGGTGATTGTTTACAAAGAAGTTTTAATCAAAGTTGGAATTCCTGTGTGAGATTTTCTACCCAAAGTTTCAGATTGTAATTCATAGTTCATCCTAAGGGATCGAGCCACTTGATGTGGGTGAGGAAAAATAATACAAGATCTACCATATGAACGATAGTTTACAGTGTACACTCATTAAGAGCTGGATCAAGGTGGACCAGCCGAACTTTACATTAATGTGTTCATTTCTTTGTTTATAGTTTACTGGTTTCCAGGATTCACGGGGTTTAGCTCATCAACTCTATTAAGTTTGTTATCATGTATTTCAATCTCCACTGCTTCCCTTGTACAGCTTTTTTTCATATTTCTTTGACTCTTGGAATCAACCTGTCATTTTCGATGCAGATATGATGATTTTAGTTAGAAGGAATGTTCTGCAAGTGTGAATCTATTTATTAGTTTTTGTACAATTGCAGTACAGTGTCCTTTTAATCTTACCTGTTGTGTGCGTCCTGTCTCTGTGATGTCCTCCCCAGATTAGCAAGAAATGGAATATACGCCCTTGTGATTTCTAGGGTCCACCTAGTCTTTCACCTAATTAACCATATTCCTTATGGTATTTGGTAGGGGGAATGTAACATAAAAGCTGATTCTTTGGAGGATCCATGCGATTCTTTTCATAGTGACCTTAATGTATGAAAATGTGAATCTGGGCACATCAGAATCCAAATGGGTTCCTCCTTGATGAGTTCTGGATTTTTGGATTGTCCTCTTTATTTGATTTATTTTTTATTTTTTGTGATTCTGTTATGAAGTTCTTCTCTAAATGATCCATTTCTGGTTTATGATGTTCATTGTCAGAGATCCTTTTTGTCCTAGTTACCAGTGTGTTGATAACCCCAATCTTTTGAGATAGATAGTGGTGGGAGTCAGCATGTGGGTATCTATTAATATGGGTATTTTTCCTGTACACCTGATACTGCAATGTGCTATCCCCTTAGATATCAGCAACATCAAGAAAGGGAAATTTACCATCGACCTCAACTTCCATGGTGAATTTTATGTGCTCTGAGATGTTATTCAGAAGTCTAAAGAAGTCCTCCAGGTTCTCCTTCCCAATTGGCCACATTACAAGTGTATCGTCTTCAAATCTGTCCCACCATTCCTATTTGAGAAGTGAGGAGCTGATGGCTCTGTTTTGAAAGTTATCCATGTGAAGGTTTGCCATAATTGGTGATAGGGGAGAATCCATTGCTACTCCATTGGCCTTCTCGTTACCTGTGAAAGAATGGCTGCAGAGAAAGAAGTTTGTTGAAGTTTTGAACTGTAAGGCAAATAGAACAGGTTCCAGGAACAGTGTTAGGATACTCTTGCAATCATATTTTCACTCGAGTTTATGATTTGTTCATGTATGTAAAATGTATATTATGTTCCCTCATAAAGACAATAGTTACCACAAGTTAAGCTTAATTATAGTAAAGTTCTAAATATGTTCTCATATTTTGGAGAAAATGCTTCTTGTCTGAATTATTTATTTCAGAAGTTTCCAATACAGTAGTCAAAGAAGAGACTACATATCTCAGTTAAGATGGATTACTATGAATGAACAATGATAGAAAATCAGTGCTTGCAGTCACAAGTTTTGGAAAATAAGTATTAAAGTCAGCAGGAAAGCATTTTAGACTAAAATTTTCAGATAGACTGAATATCTTGCCACATAACTTACTTGAGTTTCTTTTAATTGTTGGTGATGGAAGGTTTATCAGCCACTGGGTGACATCAAACTAGACTTTGGTGCTTCTCATAAAGGTTTTGATGGTAATAGCTATAAGAGAGAGTTGGATTTGGATACAGCAAAAGCTACAGTTAAGTATGTTGCTGAGGGTATAGAGTTTACGAGGGAAGTTTTTGCATCCTATCCACATCAAGTAATTGCTGTAAAGATATCTGCAAACAAAACTGGTGCTGTTTCTTTTACAGTGGCCCTCGATAGTCCCTTGCAATATGAATCACATGTAAATGGTCAGAATCAAATTATTATGCAGGGTCAGTGTCCCGGCAAGAGAGCCCCTCCCCAGAATGATGTTTATGAAGTTAGACAAGGAATAAAATTTTGTGCAATTCTTGAGTTGCACATTAGCACTGATGCAGGTGTTGTATCTAGCATAGAAGAAAAGAATCTAAAAGTTGAAGGTTCAAACTGGGCTGTTTTGATTTTAGCAGCATCATCTTCATATGATGGTCCTTTCACCAATCCTGTAGACTCTAAAAAGGATCCAGTAGCTGCAACATCAGCTACCCTAAATTCCATAAAAGATATGTCATTTTCTGAACTTTATGCATCTCATTTGATAGACTATCAACAACTTTTTCATAGGGTTTCACTTCAGATTTCAAAGAGTTCTAAAATGAGTTCTCAGAATAGTGGAACTTCTATTTCAAGCATCACAAATGGGAATGAAGATCATCCTTCTGCAGAGATGCAACAAAATATACTTTCGGGGATGATCTCAACAGCAGACAGAATAAATGCATTTGCAAAAGATGAGGACCCAACTTTAGTGACACTCCTCTTTCAGTATGGGCGATATTTGCTTATTTCATCATCTCGACCTGGAACTTTTGTTTCAAATTTGCAGGGTATATGGAGCCAAAAAGTTGCACCAGCCTGGGAGTACTCTCTCTCTCTCCCTCTTTCTCTCCTGTTGAAATTTTCTGTTAGCATATAGTTTCTCTTAATCAATGTTGTGAAGGAAGCACTGATCATACAATTTCTGTTTTTTATGTGGAAAACCCATTTGAAAAGGATAACGCATAATACATTTGATAGTTCAAATAATTATGAAACTACGGTCTATGATTTCAAACAATTTTTCTCATCGTTTTTTTTGTGGGAGAAAATGTATTTTATATTACATTATTATTGTAATAAGATTACATCAAAGTTTACATGACAGAATGGGAGAGTTGTTGATGGGCACCGTTACAGGGATCATTTTACTTGAGTCTCATACCACTCAAGAAGCCTGGTTGCTATGTGACAGCAGCTTGAACCTTGTTAGTTGGACATGATGAACCACTTGTGTCACCTGGGATACGTCTAATTGACATGTCTAGAGTAAACCCAAGCCCAGCACCTTTAACCATGTGGAGTGTCAAAATGCTCATTTAACCTTAGGTGATGTTTGTAAGTTTTTCACAGGTTTCAGATCTGGTTGATGTTCCAATAAAATTTGTCTAGATTTAAATATTTTCAGTTTCACAGCCTGATTTTTATGAACAACACAGTGAAAACATATGCAAAGGTAAAATAGAGAACTGCACACAATAAATGAGACAACTTTTACTCTGTAAAACTCCAAAAGGGAAAAACCAATAAACAAATGTTTATTGTTGTTAGCTACTAGAGAAATCAAGAAGTTAATTACAGCAATATTTGAACTTGGTACAACTCACAAAACCTTGAGAAAACTGGCCATATTTCAGCCCAGCAATCTTCCAACTCTGTCGAACCTCGTGTCTGAGATTAACTCTGCCCTATTGCATAGTTGTATGGTTGTCCATATGGTACGATTTTGTACAGTATGGTATGGATGCCATGGGATGGTGCACTACTGGAAAACTTGACATTAATTTGATTTGTAATCTCTGGGCCTCAGCAATTCGATTTTCCTCCTCTATTTTTCCTTTTCAGCCTCAAACCTCATATGTTCTCGTGTGTTCAACGTGTCTCTCTTTTCCCCCAACTTGCTTTTTATCTCTTTATGACCAAATGCCTAACCTTAGATCTCTAAAGAGATGGATGCCCAAGATTAAATCTTGCCCTTTTGAGATCAACAATTATGACTTAAACTTCCGTTGAGGCAATTTAAGTCACTTTTAGGCAATTAAAGTCACTTTTAGTCATATTGGGAAAAAGCATGTGTTGGACCACTTCCACATGCTAAGACACCAAGCCTATGTGGAAGCACCTGTCCATTTTAACTTCAACAATGTTGTGTTGTTGACACCCAACCATAGACAAGCTATTGTTGTATCCCTCGAGCCAAGCTTACTTCAACAAACAACTAGCCAATGTAAGACCATGCTACCATCCATTAAAGCTGACCCATGATAGTCAATGAAGAAAATATCCTCCTTTGTTAGGCATTCACATATCTTTGATGCACTTATCAACATTGATGCCTTGCCATGAATATCACACATAATATATCATGTTGACAAGTTGTAACATCCCCCTCCGAAGCCTACTATGAAACACCTTGTCAGATGTCCATCTTACTTAACAAGACATCCTTGGTCCTCCTAGCCCATGCGCTAGTACATTGTCCCAACTGTGTCACAAACAATTGTGGATCAGTCACCAAGGCTACTAAAGCATATGGACTTGCCATGTATGCCTAATGCGACCTGTTGTCGCACAAAGTGTCTAGGCACTGCGACAACGCTCAGAGTAGGGGCTATCACTCTGATTCCTACTTACTCCATTTAGACCCTCTCATAGCTCAGTCAAGGGGGGTATGTGAAAATTCCTAATCCTCAAGGAACCCCTACTGCAACAAATTTGAATCAACTTCACCTACTTGATTTTAATATACGTTATCAAGTTATTCTCTGAATATTGAAGCAAATTACTTCTGCAACCTACACTACTTTAATATTTGGTTACATGAAACAAAAAACTGAGCAAAGAACAAGATACATAGGACACCGTTATTTTTGGACAAAATAGTCCCCGGAAAAACCCAATGCGAGAAAACCAATGCAACAACTCTGAGGGTTTTCTATTATTAATCAGTAATTCTGAATACAAATGCTGGTTGCCCTCTTGGCAAACCAGTGAAAGAGAAAATACAATGGCGGAAAATCTGAGTGAGTTTTACCTCACTTCACTTGACAGATTCCGGTTGATCCGGTTGTGAAAATTCCAAACACGAAATTCTACTATAGTAACTGATTTATTTTTCCTACTAATTTTCCACAATAAGTTATTTACAAAATCCTTCAGTAAACATCAAAGTAAATTCTACTGCAGTTGTCACATAATAGCATAGAGAAAAGAATAGAGAAATGCAAGCACAAGAATCAATCACATCAACACAGTTATTTTTGGACAATTGCCCTCGGAAAAACCCAATGCGGGGAAACCGGTGCAGCAGATGGTTTATTTTAATCTTCAACAATAATCTCTTTACAAGGAATGATTCTGCAAAATTTAGAGAAACTTCTGTGCAAACACGTGAGATAATTTTTCTCCTCACTTTGGAGAAATTCTGGCACTCCAGAGACCCTCTAGCCTTCTCTGCGCCACCTCTGCCTCATCTCTGTGTGAGGAGTGCGTGAGAACTACGTCCCTAGCTACACTGTCTCTCAGAGCTCTCCCTCTGTGCTGTCTCTCCCATGCACTGTGTCACCTCCTCCTCAGTCTTTGACTGATGCTGATGCCCTCCTCTTCCTTCACCTTGCAACTCTCCCTTCGAAATCGAATTCTTACACCTTGAGAATCAATTTCCCTCAAGTTACTGAGTACTTTCTTGGTGTATCTTTGACTGACTCTCAAGCCTCCCCTTATACTTTTCCTGTTGATGGATAAACGACCGACATTAAGTCTCTAATCAACGACTAAGATTAAATTAGACTTGATCCTCGTCTCTTAGAAGCTTCTCATCCATATTTTCATTAATACACATTAATATTTTTATTTTCCTAAGTTTAGCCTTAGGAACCCCATTAAAAATATTAATTATTTTAGTAAAATACAATCCGGGTGGAATTTCACCAAACGATTTCTTGGTCTTGGAGATCTCATGTGTTTTAGCCCCTCTACAAAATTTCAAAGTTAGGGCACATCCAATGCTACCCAAAATCAACACAGACAACAAAACTGGGTAACCCCGACTATCTCTGCGTTGGCCTTGCGCTGTCTCTTTTGCCTACTGTGTAAACCTTCTTGGCGGTTCCGACAGTTTCCTGACAGTTCTAGCTTTCTGTGTGGAGGGCAACTTTCTGCTTCTGCACTGGCCCTTCTTGCTCTGCGTCAGGCTTGCGTGGGCCCAGATTGGCCTAGCGTCAGTCCTCCTAGCTGCTGCATTGCCTCCGCAAGCTTCTCTCCTCCTCTCTGTCAATAATCCTGAACTATCCCTACCCCTCTGCTGCAATTGATCACTTAGTTCGAATTTCTCAGCTTCTAGCCCTAGAAATTGAACTCCAGATCAATCTATTCTCTGTGTGTGTGTTTCTAAATGAACCCCAAGCCTCCTTATACTTTTCTCATTGAGATTTCAATGGTCGAGATTAAGTCTCTAATCAACAACTAAGATAAAAACTGGACTTGATCCGCTTTCTAGAACATTTTCACCCATATTTTGATTAATACCCATTAATGCTTTAATTTTTCCAAGTTTAGACCTGTTGACCACTATGTGTCAACGACCCATAGCAGTACACCCCCTTTTTTCGCAAAAGGGATAACGCTTGATCGATGTGTCCGTGCCATCCAGCGATCATCATCAGCCTGATCATCATGTTATAATGTAAACCTAAGTTGCAGGAAACGGGGAAACGGGTACGAGTTTCCGAAACGGGAAGCGATACGAAACGCGACCTCCCCAAATTTTGGAAACGGGGAAACGCG